>CAIGQV010016226.1:2070722-2111488 GCA_903798115.1 Danio jaintianensis | reverse complement strand
ATTGACGAATTGGATTTGTGTATTTTTGAATCGTGTTTTGAATTGACAAATTTGATTTGTGCATTTACGAATTGTGTTTTGAACTTACGAATTGGATTTTGTAAATGTGAATTGTGTGTTGTGCATGTATGTATTATATTTCGTAAATGTATTATTTTTTAGACCGATCTGCCTCCTTATCTAAATGTCAATCCTGCTTTGTGTTATAGAGGGATCCTGTTTGCCGGAGTGGGATGGCATCTTGTGTTGGCCCGAGGGAGTTCCTGGAAAGATGGTCTCCACCTCATGCCCAGAGTACATATATGACTTCAACCACAAAGGTGAGTTTGCAGAATCTGACCTGTGCTTTACTGATACCTGTCAACACTGCCTGGACAATGATGGAGAAACTCCAGTGTTTATGAGGAAGCCATCCGCTCCAGAGTCTGGCTTTTTCTTCGCTCACAATAGATCATTGGTGATGCTTTAAAATATCATCGCTTTTTTTTTGGTTACACTTTATTTAAGTTAGGGTTATTTTAAGTATATCCAGGAGGTTGTTATCACTGAATAAAGCCAGACTGGCTTATTGGCAGCCCAACGTGAGGAAGAGCATTTTTGTATAAGACTGATGGGTTTAATCTGGGAAGACACCTGCCTGGATGTACTTTTTCCTATTTTATTACATGGCTACTTGCCACAAAATATAAAAATTAGACACAAAACAATGTTCTGAGACATAATAGTTCATTAATTCTTTAATTAAATGCAAAACTGACAGAAAGTAAAACAGCTGATGGAGTATACACTAACCTGCACATTATTCAGTCACAAGATGGCGCCAAACAGTCAAAAACTGTTTAATTTATAATTACACTGTTGTCGCATCCCTTACACCTTAACCCACTCTTAAACCTACCCATACCACCAAATCTGTCACTAAACGTAGGCTTAATAGCCTCATAAGTCAATATAAACACAATAAGTACATTGTACTTATTTTATGATGCAAGTACATACTTAATGTGATTTAAAGTAAAGTGTAACCATTCTTTCAAACAAACATTTTACATAAATGACTTGCATTCATAAAAGAAAACAAGGCGCGGTTTCTTAAAGCAAATGTTTGTGTATTTGGACGGTGATCTGAGAAGTGGTGATGCCATCTCTGACTGCATTACATTTAAATTTATTCATTTAACAGATGCCAAAGTGATGCACAAATGAGGATAATGTAGCCATAAGAAAATAATCCAAGGGGGAAAACAATACAAACAGTGCTAGCAGTGCTAACAGACCGTTTATGCCTCATTTTGGGAAATCGGGATTGAATCCATACTGTAAAATTCCCTGAGAACAGTGTTTCCAGCAGAGCTTCAGAGATCCTTTAATTACAGCAGCTACATATGAAAGCACTAATTGGACATCTTACTGTTGTGCTTGCTTTTATTGTATTCCCTTTTCATTGATAGCTGGATCCATATTTATGTCTCTGTTTAAAACTAAAAGCATTGATCATTTCATATGATATTTCGATCTGTCAGTGTGAATAAGAAATCAATGCATGAATGTTCTAAGTGAAAACACGACTGCTTTGTTGGAGGTTTTTTTGTGCGCTGTATCTCCAGGTCATGCCTACCGGCGCTGCGACCTGAACGGGACCTGGGAATTGGCCTCACATAACAACAAAACCTGGGCTAATTACAGCGAATGTGCCAAATTCTTCCCCCATTATAACCAGAACCAGGAGAGGGTAAGATCCTGCTGCTGTCAACTAATGTCTCATATCTGTGTCAGAGATTTCAACATAACAAATCACCCGAAATTTATTTATTCCAACTGATATATTAACAGATTTAAGCCACACTTTACACAGTGTTCATTTCACTACTGAGTAATATTAATTAATGACATGTACTTACTGTTTGGTTATGGTTAGTTGCAGGTACAGTGGATATAGAAAATCATCATACCCTGCTTTCATTCATTCATTCATTCATTCATTTTCTTTTCGGCTAAGTCGCTTTATTAATTAGGGGAATGAACGGAATTAGCGGTCACCACAGCGGAATGAACGTTTGTGAATGTTTTACACAGCGGATGCCCTTCCAGCTGCAACCCATCACTGGGAAACACCCGTGCACTCTCATTCATACACGTACACTACGGCCAATTTAGCTTACCCAATTCACTTATACCACATGTCTTTGGACTGTGGGGGAAACCGGAGCTCCCGGAGGAAACCCACACGACCACTGGGAGAACATGCAAACTCCACACAGAAATGCCAACTGACATAGCCGAGGCTCGAACCAGGACCTTCTTGCTGTGAGGCGATCGTGCTACCCACTGCGCCACCGTGACGCCCACCTTGCTTTCAAAAAATGATTATTATTTGGAAGGTGATTTGATTTCAGGCTGTATGTCAAATAAAGTAATTGTTTCAAAGGGGTATGATGGTGTTCTATAGGCACTGTAATAATGAATAATTCATTTTAATCACTATAGTAAGTACATGTATGACAAGGACACTATAATTTAGTGTTACCCTAATTTCTTGATGCTGTTACAACCCAGCAATAAAATAAAATAAAAGATTTTTTTATGTGTATGTGCATGTGTGTGTGATACGAAATGATGACAGATCTGATTTCTTATCCATATTTTGACATTTTATTTTCACAAAAAATTACGTTTTTATTTTTGTTTTATTACAGAAACTATATATAAATTGATGCAATGTGCAAAAATGTGCCTGGACCAAAAGCCGAAATACTGTTTGATATAAATATTGGTTTAAATGGACTTTTCTGTCAAATACCTGGCTTAAATTACAAGGGGTTTACACAACTCTACAACAGCTGTAACAGGCTTTCCCGTTACTCAGAAACACATACTGGAATCTAGTCAATGTAATTAAGATGACGAACTAAAAAAAAGACTGTCTAAAATAAAATAGACATCCAAAATGTAAATGAATACATTTTGAATGGCAATGAAGTAAGCTATTGTGGTATTTTTTTAAAGATGTACTGGACAGTCTTTACCTAATTTAGTTACAGCTGTTAAATGTAGGTAGTCTCAAAGCATGGCGTAATATCTAACCAAACATCTGACTGCAAACTCTTACTATGAGGACATTTGTGTTTAAAAGACGTGTTTAAGTGCTTTGTTTACCACTCATATGACTTTTAAATGTCAAATAAAAGCTACTTTGAACCCCAAAACACAAAAAAAAATTATATTGATTTCAATATTTACTTTTCCTGGTCCAGTCCTATGCAAACAGTGCCGGGAGTTTATAACAACAACAACAACAACAACAAAAAAGTAGTCCCTACATATAAGGATTAAGTGAATATCAATATTTACATTCAAATGGAAACAAAACGTAATAAAGTTGGACAAGATGTTCAGAAATTGGGCTGCTTCAGTTCATTTGAAGTCAATTTAAGGAGCAGCGAAAATATATTTTTCAGTATGTATAGTCTGGGTTACATTCAGATGCTACTTTGTGACAGTAATTACATGATGCATAGTGTACATATGCATAAACGTATACATACATATTGCATCAGGCTATGTTTGTGAAAGTAGCCCACTCTACAATAAGGCATGTTTGCATGGAGATGAATGGCTTCATTTAAATAATGAACACTCGTCACAATTTCAGCACTGTGTTGTGGGTGGTTAGTTTAAATATTTGCCGTCTTACTATGCTAAATATAACACAAGCTCGTTGGAAATATGTACTTCAGCCAAAATTGTGTGTGAAACTGCAAAAAAACATTTTTAAACATACGTTTGACTGCAGTTTATAGGTGAAATGAACACTAGGGGGCAGTATGACGACGACGACAGTTTTTGTTTCTTTTCACACTAATGATTTAAATTTTTGAATTGGAATTTATTTATTTAACAGGGACATGCACAAAATTACATTAACCTCGAAAAGGAAAAATGCGTTGTGCCAGGTTTTAGCAAGGTTGCTATTTTCCACCTGCAGTCCCTGGACAGGTAAATCTTAAAACGTTCAAAGAAAAAAGCAATAATAAAATAAAAAATAAAACAAAATAAAATAAAATTACCAATTTAAAACATACAGACACAATCACATACTGACTAAACACAGACAAATCAAACACAACACTCAGTGTGTACAAATTTGATTTGACAAAAATCACCTCTTGGTCAGGCGTGAAAACATCTTGTAGTTTGTGCATGTGATTAATTCTGTTGGAAGAGTATTCCATAGACTTGTGGCTCTATAAGAAAGAGGATTGGCCAAATGTGGTTTTACATCTAGGGACAATACACTGATATTTACAAGAACATATTATAAACAAATAAAGGAGTATTTTTATGCAGTTTTTGCACAAAACCAAATAAACACCACAAAACAGCATAACGATGACTATGATTTGTTATGAATATGTTTGCATCACCTATAGACACTTTTCTGGTGTGGTCATTTAGCTCGTAGCTCACTTTGTAAGATATTTATGCTACAGAGCGCATGGGTTCGAGTATGGTGAAACACACTTCCACAAAAGAGAAAAGCAATGTAAAATCAAGGTAAACTATGTGTTCGCAGTGCACTTTTCTCTTGCGTCTGCTTCTGAAAACACTATTGGTTGGGTTTAGCGAAGGGTTTAGCTCAAGTGTTTCCCTAGCTGATCTGTACCACAAGCTCCGCCTTCTCCTGGACGTCTACAAGAAGGACGTGTATCTGAAACGTACAACAAAACACACCCTAAGTAACGTATCTCAGATGTCGCAAAAATTTAGGGAACGCCCTCTAGTGGATTTGTCATCTGAAACGTACCCGGAGCAATGTATTTTACATGTTTTTTAATGAACTTGGGCTAATTAAATTAGTGTTTCTGCCCTATTAGTGTTCCTTACTGATCTAGCTTGGGAAAAAACATGAGAGGAAATAATGACACTTTCTTTCTGCCGTATTCCTTGAAAAGTCAAACCGCATTGTGTGCACACAGGCCGTTAGTCATCAATGTTAACACTGAGGCCTTTTGTTTGTTTAGTTTTGTTTAGATTCATTTCTTTCATCCGTGTGCTTTTTCATTTTGATTCAGACTGGCGAAAAGTTGAGCTGTGGGCCCAACTATTTACCATTTAGACGAGGAATGCGCACACAAACTGAACCCTCTGTGGAAAAAAATAAAGTATTCCACTTCAGACATCTGAGATAAATTGAATCAGTGCAATCCGCATAATCAATGGAGTTCACCAAAAACTGTAAAACATGTACAGTTGAAGTCATAATTGTTAGCCCTCCTGAATATATTTTTCTCCCAATTTCTGTTTAACGGAGAGAAGATTTTTTCAGCACATTTCTAAACAGTTTTAATAACTCATTTCTAATAACTGATTTCTTTTATCTTTGCCATGATGACAGCACATAATATTTGACTAGATATTTTTCAGGATACTAGTATTCAGCTTAAAGTGACATTTAAAGGCTTACCTAGGTTAATTAGGGTAAAGTTAGGGTAATTAGGCAAGTCATTGTATAACAGTGGTTTGTTCTGTAGACAATCCAAAACAAATATTGCTTAAGGGGGCTAATAATATTGACCTTAAAATGGTTTTAAAAATATTTAACACTGCTTTTATTCTAGCTAAAATAACCCAAATAAGACTTTCTCCAGAAGAAAAAATATTATTGGAAATACTGTAAAAAAAAAAAAGAAAAAAAAAAAAGATCCTTGCTCTGTTAAACATCATTTGGGAAATATTTGAAAAAGAAAAAAGAATTACAGCAGGACGAATAGTTTGGACTTCAACTCTGGTTCTCTAGTGTGAATGAGATCTGGTGTTATTTATCCTACTGTCTAGTTCGGCGAAAGTTTATTTACTGTGTCTAGCAAGAAATCTGACAGAATTTAAAAGCACAAGCTGCTAATGGGAGTCTTTTCAACACTATCAGCTAATGAATCACTTATAATCCCTGGTAGGCCTTTAGATTTCTTTGCCAGCAATGGGTTTTCAGTTCAATATTGCACTTTAAAAAGCGATTAGTTACTTTACTATAAAAAAGTGAGTACACCCGTTGGCTTAAATGCAACAAATTGATTTTTTTTTTTTTTTTTAAGTCAGTAAGCCCATTGACTTAACTTGTATAATTATGCACATAGTTTGTTTACTTATAAGGCAGCGGGTTTGTCCTCTGTTTTTAAGTAGAGTCAACTAATCGCTTTTTACAGTGCACTCACAATCTTTTACTCCTGCTTTATTGTGGTAAAAATCATTACCATGATTATTTCGGTCAATATTGTAATCTCAATTATTTGAAACAATTATGGGCTCTATTTTAACGATCTAAGCACAAAGTCTAAAGCTCATGGCGCAAAAGCATTAAGGGCATGTCCGAATTTTGCTATTTTAAGGATGTAAAAATACGCTCTGAGCCCCGGCGCATGGTCTAACAGGGTTGAGCTTATTCTCTTAATGAGTTGTGAGTGTTTACTTTCTCTTTACTTTACTTTTACTCTTTACTTTACTCCTTTACTTTGGTGGAGTAAGGAAACTCACTCCACTGAAGACATCCATTAGCCGACATATTTAATTTCCTTTGTTAGGCACAAAGATCTGTTTCAAAACTATTTCTAAATTCAGGTCTAATTTCCAGAAAACGAATAAATGAACAATAATAATGAAGTGTGGTAAAACAACTGAGTTATATCCAAACATACGTCCTGTTCTTATGCCCCATATGGTGATGCAGACGTCTTCAAAACCCCACAGGTGGACAAACCTAAACTACTTTTTAATAAAATAAATATAAATATGCATATAATAATAAATAATAATAATACTAATAATAATAACATTATACAAATGCAGATTGTCATGAATGAACTGAAAAAGCCCCCCGAGATTTTGTAACATTTTAATCCTTTAATTGTTTTCATATGTAAAGATATTTGTGTATTGCTGTACATCCTGTGTGTATTAAGCAATGTGTAAGCGTTTGGACCTGCTTAGCCGCATAACTAACGTGCTCTACGCTGGACTTTAGAGCAGCTTTCAGTTGGTCAATGGTGCGATCTATTTCAGTTCCTCAAAATAGCAACACGCCAACAATGCGTCTTAACACACCTCCTTTATAGACCAGCACACCCATGAGTTCACAAAGTGCCACAAATGGATTTGCTATTTAAACAATGTGGCACAAAACATGAAAATTACTGTTGCGCTGGTCTGAAAATAGGAGCAAATCACACCATACACGCCTTACGCCTTATTGCGCCGGGTGTAGCCCCCTATGAGTGGGCCGTATGAACAAAATGTTTTTGATTGATTTGTTTAAAAAAATCAGTAAATAAGGTTGCTATTACAATTATACATTTCAGAGATCGTGAAATTTCACAATTCAACAAACAAATTAAGTTGAACATTACTAAATGTAGTTTGTTTGTTTAATTTCAGCCCATAGAAATTGTTTGCAACCACTTACCTTAAAAATATGTAATAAATCCAATAAACCTTTTTTTTTTCAGTGCAAAATGATAACAAAGATAAATAAATACTGCAATAAATGTATTGTTCATTTTTTGCTCTGGTAATATTAATACACCCTTTTTGTAAAGTGTTACCGATATGTCTTTTAAACTACTGTATATATATTTCTGCTGCTTGTTCAAACTACTTAGCTAAAATGAGCTTTCTTGAGATTTTTGGAGGGGCAACTTAATTCTTTTATGTTCAATCCACTTAAATTTGTAAAAGAAATTCAATTTTAACTTATTCTATTTGTCTCTGGACAACAGTTACACACTTCTTACGCTGTCTATTATTGAGGATCGAATATGGAGATCTGTGTTTTGAGGTCATGCCTTTTTGCTTCCCATGTTTACATCTGATTAAGTCCCGAGAGACATTTCTGGAGTTAATGAGAAACTCATCAGTGCAGATGAAATGCTTTGGAGTGCAGCGACTGAACAGCACAAACACAGTGCCGTCTTTTGGCCATCAAATCTAATGCCAAATGTTAACATCTGGCAAATTTGCTGTTATATCAAGGCAAGACAAGGCAGGTTTGTTTATATAGCACATTTCATACACAATGGTAATTCAAAGTGCTTTACATAAACACGAATAAAATAAACAAGTATAAGAGAATAAAAACAACAAAGAATAAAAATGATTAAAAGCAGATTCAAATGTGTTAAGACAGGGTTTAAAGGAATAAAAAAGAAAGGAAAGACATAATAGTGCGATCTGTGGGATGTAGCACAGTGCTCATTCAGTAAAGGCACAGCTAAACAGATGTGTTTTAAGTCTTGATGTGAACGTGCCTAATGTTGGAGCACATCTGATCATTTCTGGAAGCTGGTTCCAGCAGTAGGGGGCGTAGTAGCTGAAGGCGGATTCACCCTGCTTTAACTGAACTCTTGGTTTTTCTAATTTACTTGATCCTAAAGATCTGAATGATCTGTTAGGTTTGTATTCAGTGAGCAGATCTGTAATGTATTGAGCTCCTAGGCCATTTAGTGGTTTATAGACAAGTAATATTACTTTAAAATCTATTTCAGGACTCCTATAGTGCATCTAATGTCATTTCGGATGAATGTGCAAGCGCTCAGTTTTCGCATGGCGCTCAGAACTTCAAGACAAACAGTTTTCGCATGAGGCAGTGAGCAGACACCTCCATCACAGGCTTTCTAAATAAACAGGAGGAGAAAAAAGGCTGAGATTCAGTACATAATTCCTTTACCAGCCCTGCGTTTGTTTACACGCCAAAAGATGCAAATGCTGGAGCTTTCGAGTTTGAGCCCAAACAGAAATTAGAGACTGCTGATGTGCATTTTCATGTGGTGTAAATAATAGTAAACATAAGGAAACTGTGGGATTGTTTCATAACATTATTTAGAGTTGAAAAAATTTAAATGCTTCCAGATTTAATCCTGGGGAAAAAAAGAAGTTAATTTGTAATTTTTTTTATTTATTATTATTAATAATACTATTATTATTTTCATTTCAAATATTTGATAGTGAATGCTCCTTAAAAAAAGAAGTTAATTTGTGCTGTAAATCGACGTTTTAATGGAGTTTTTTATTACTTATGAATGTTTATTATTATTATTATTATTAATTATCATTATTATTAGTTTGTTTATTTGTGGTTTTTATTATTTATTTAAAATATTTGACCGTGAATTTTCCTTAAAAAAAAGAAATGTGCTGTAAATCGACGTTTTAATTGAGTGTTTATTACTTATGAATGTTTATTATTATTATTGTTGTTGTTATTATTAATATTATTATTATTATTATTATTATTAATAATAATTATTATCATTATTATTAGTTTGTTTATTTATTTGTTTATTTATTTATTTCAAATATTTAACAATGAATTCTGATTTAAAAAATCCGAATTGATTGAACTGAATTTATTAAAATTGAATTGCTGTAAATTGATATTTTAATTAAGTTTTTTAATTACTTATAAATGTTTATTATTATTATTGTTATTATTGTTATTATTATTATTATTATTATTATTTTATTTATTATTATTATTAATAATAATAATAATTATTATTATTATCATTATTAGTTTGTTTATTTATTAATTTATTTATTTATTTCAAATATTTAACAATGAATTCTGATTAAAAAAAGAAGTTAATTTGCTGTAAATTGATGTTTTAATTAAGTTTTTTATTACTTATGAATGTTTATTAGTAGTAGTAGTAGTAGTAGTAGTAGTAGTAATAATAATATTATTATTATTATTATTATTAATATTAGTTTTTTTTTTTTATTTTTTTTTTATTTATTTATTTATTTATTTATTTCAAATGTTTGACTGTGGATGCTGATGAATCGAAAATAAATAGAATAGAAATATAATAAAATATATTGTAATAAAGATGATAAAGTCCAAAATGTACAGGTAATTGCTGCTATATTGTTACATATTCATTCGGGACAGTGCACATTAATGAACAATCTAACATTTCTGTACAGAATGTAAATGAGCCAGGTTGTAGCATAAATGCTAATTTTCACCTGTAGTATTCTCATATTACATTGTTAAATCATTATTTCTCTATTTTATTTCTATTATTTTGTTATTGTCATATGACCGTCATCTCTAATAAATGTTTAACAGATGATCACTGTGTATTGTATACTCTAATAACACTGTAAAAAGTGATTATTTACCTTAACCCGTTGCCTTTAAAGCAACAAGTTGACTTCACTTAAAAAAAGTGAGTAAACCCATTGTAACTTGGAATTGTTAATTTGATTTAACTTAATTAAATTAAATAAGTTAAAAATAAATAAGTTAAATTTGACTTAACTTATAATTATGCACATAGTTCATTTACTAATCGAAGTTTACTCACTTATTTTAAGTAGAGACAACTAATATTTTTTTACAGTGTATGTTACTGTCCTTTTGTGATACTGATGCTGTTGTTTATTAGCTGTGATTTCTCACTCTCTGTTCTCTTAATCCCCAGGAGGTTTTCGACAGACTTTACCTGATCTACACAGTGGGCTACTCCATCTCTCTGGGATCACTTATGGTGGCCACAGTCATCCTCGGATACTTTCGGTGAGAAAAACTTGCCTCTTTGTTTCCCCAGAGAGGATTAACGAAACCCTTCACAAATACGCAATCTTCAAAAGCAATTTCAAGGGCCTTTTCCTACTTCTGTGGGCTTTATCAAACAATAATCACACAAAAGTATTTTTGGCATTGTCTGAACGAAAAAGGCAAGATGTGTTTATGTAAAATCTAATGACACTGACTTTGATCTGTGCTTTTTTAGTGTAGTGATATCAGGCCTACAATATATCTGCGAACTTTAACCAACACAACAGGCTTATTGGAACTAAAGAATGTGCTTCAGCCTACATTTCTAGTTGAGGTAACATATGTTTGACTGCAGTTTTTAGGTGAGACGAACACCAGGGGGCAGTATGAGGATGACAAATTTTGTTCCTTTTCACACTAATGATATTTACAGGGAAATGTTATTGACGAGTAAAGACTTATTTTCATGCATTTTGTTTGCACAACACCAAATAAATCCAACAAAATAACAACGCTGTCTATGACTTGTAATGAACATGTTTGTGTCACCTATCTATCTCCATATGGACACTTTTCTGGCGTTTGCTCGTAGCTCACTTTATATGGTGTTTATACTGCAGAGCGCTCTGGTTCGAGTACAGTGAGGCACACTTCCACAAAAGAGATAAAAGCAATGTAAAATCAAGGTAAACTATGTGTTTGCAGTGCACTTTTCTCTTACATCTGCTTCTGAAAAAACTATTGGTTGGGTTTAGCGAAGAGTTTATCTCAGTGTTTCGCTAGTTGATCTGTACCACAAGCTCCGCCTTCTCCTGGACGTCTACAAGAAGGACGTGTATCTGAAACATACAACAAAACACACCCTAAGTAACGCATTTTAGATTCGCAAAAATGTAGAGCACGCCCTCTAGTGGATTTGTCATCAGAAACGTGCAATAAAACGTACCCGGAGCAACGTATTTTATATTTCGCAAAAATGTAGGCTTAGGCACATATTTTCAATGAGCCTGCCAGTGTTTACACAATTATAGCATAATACAGTTTTCAAACGAACAGTAATTATGTGATAAATAGATCTGCAGCACAAAGTTTTAGGAAATGACATAGTCTACATGCGGTGTTGCGTTTTCCTGTCAATATACCTGTCGATACGGCCAAAAGGAATTAATTTGCATTGATTTTACGTTGCAGATGTGAGAAATACCTCGGGATCTGCAGTCTTAGGTGACAATCTATTTCCCATTTTGTTGACGGCTACATTTGTTTAAATTAATTGAAATCAGACATTTAGACACATTTATCACAGTTTTCCAGCCAAATGCCTGCTAGCTGCTGGGTTTCATGCATATCGCTTTAAAAGGACAAAAGACATTTCATGTGGAATTGATGTGTGCTTTTATTGTCATGAGACGAGCACATTTTGGTGACTCACTACTTAAATTGTCACATTTGATGTAGGAATGGCTTCAAATGTGTGAATGAGGCACAATGGCTTCAAAGAGTTACTGTTTTTGAATGTGGGGAGAAATCGGCCATTTCAAGCTTTTAATACGGATGTTTTGACTTTCGACTGAAGCGATCCATTTTCAAAATGAACTGTTTCAGATGGATGTTTCTCTAAGAGTTCATTCAGTGAGTGTGTGTACTGGTTTGGATGGTTTACAGGAACAGAAATTGATATTGTGACATGGGTATGACCTAGGTATTACAATGAGTTTTTATAAGGACATTCATTATGTTCTCATAATTCAAAATGCTTAAAAATCACACTTAATGGGGTCTTTTGACTTTTAATATTGCCACAAGTTACATGTGAGAGTTAGGTTTAGGGGTACAGCCATTATAATAAGCATTTTTTACAGTATAAAATACATTACGGCTATGGAGAGTCCCACCAATATTTGTATGTGTGTGTGCTGGTTTTAGTGGTTTACAAGGACAGAAATTTATATAGTGACATGGGTATGACCTAGTTATTACAACATTGAGTTTTTATGAGGACATGCTTTATGTCCTTGTAATTCAAAACACATAAAATCATACTTAATTAGCTAACCTTAATTGGTTAGCTGTGCCATGTAATATGCTTTTTTACAGTATAAAATACATTGTGCCTATGGAGAGTCCTCAAAAACCACCAATATTAGCGTGTGTGTGTGTGTGTGTACTGGTTTGGGTGGTTTACAAGGACAGAAATGTATATAGTGACATAAGTATGACCTAGTTATTACAACATTGAGATTTTTATGAGGACATTCCTTAGATCGTCATAATTCAAAACATTAATTCATACTTAATGGGCCACAAGTTAGCTGTGAGGGTTGAGTTTAGGGGTAGGGCCATATATTAAGTGGTTTTGACCATATAAAATGCATTACACCTATGGAGAGACCTCATAAACCACCAATGTCAGCATGTGAGTGTGTATGTGTACTGGTTTGGGTGGTTTACATGGACAGAAATTGATATAGTGACATGGGTATGACCTAGTTCTTACAAAATTAAGTTTTTTTTATGAGGGTATAAAAATATAAATACATTACACCAATGGAGAGTCCTCATAAACCACCAATACTAATGTTTGTGTGTGTTTGTACGTATGTGTGTGTTCATATGTATGTGTGTGTGCGTTTATGTGTTTGAGTGCTGGCCCTTTTTCATTACGAAGACATATGAGTGCATTTATTACTTCTGCGTTCAATCGTTCCATTTCCATTGCTAATTAATGCAAAGAGGTTCCCTTCGTTGTTTATCCAGCGGGCCTATTCAAATAAAGCGCCGGGTCGTGTGCGGAACAAGCCGCTGACAGCTAGCAGATTAGCTTGACTCGGGTCCAGTGCTCCATGTTTTTAAGAGCCTGTCTATTGCCCAGGCACCAGGAAATGCGGGTCAGGAAAATGACTTTAATAAGGGCTCGTTTAGGCCTCTGCTGATCCGCTGCCAGCCTTTCCGCGCTCACAGTGTCAGTAGTATGGCCTCAGGTGTACGGGCTCCAGGACATCAGCCATGCAGCACGGTGACTCTCAGACATTAGCTCCAGTGTTTTTCAGGCTTGCTCGCTGAAGCCAGGATCTACACGGATCGGAGCTTCCCGATCAATAGTTCCCAATGGGATGGTGGTTAAACAGCAGTTAGTCTAATGACGAGAAGCCAGCCGATTTCACACAGCCGCTCTAAACCTCTATAGAGAAGAGAGAGAGAGAGGAATAACAAAAATAAACCCATATGGTTTCACATTTCAACATGGTGAATGAAGAGGCTGAAATGAACATCTGAACTGAGGGTATTAGTAAGAATAAATGAGAAAGGATTTAGCGTAGCCTTAATTAAAAAACAAATAATCAGATCATGCTCTGAAAAAAATGCGTTTACAATTTTTTTTTAAGGCAAGTGGTTGCAAACTGGCTGAATTTAAACAAATTAAATTGAGTAATGTTCAACTTCAATACAGCCCATAGAAATAGTTTGCAACCACTTACCTTAAAAAATGAGTAAATCCAATGAATCATTTTTTTCAGCGTATATGGAGTTGACAATTAAAAGGCCTTTGAGATAGAATTGTGGATTATAAAAGGGGTAGTTCACTTAAAAATGAAAACTTTTATTTATTGTTGATTTGCTCATCCTCAGACATTCAAAGATATACAGGAGTCAACATTTGAGGCCTTGAGACGAAGAACCATATCAGTCCATATTTTCAAATTTTGAGTACAATTTTTTTCATTTGGACTGTGAACATTATATTATATATTTTTATTTACTTGAAGATACACAACAAAAGCTTAGCATTTTTCAGTGTCAATATTAAATATCAAAAGTTATTGTGATTTATACTTCTCAAAAGTGGAAGAACGGTATATGTCCAGTTAGTGTGGAATAACAGTATAACTCCAACTCATCAGATCACTTTAAACCACTGAAGATCTGATTGCTTTATCTTAGTTTTAATACAGTAACAGAAACTTCAGGTTAATATTAAGCATTTTTTTTCAAGTTTATTATTATTATTATTATTATTTAAAAACTAAGTATTAACAATGTATAATATGACCTTCTTACAGTACAGGCAATAACAATCTAATATTAACAATAAACAATAAATAAATACAACAATAAATACATACAATGCAGCCATTAACATAGGTTAACTGTTTTTGTGGCATTTAGCGTTCCTCAGCGCGTCTTTCAGTGGATTTTTCCCTGGTTTTTGTTCTCCTCTTTGATTCAAATGGTTTCCCAGCATCCCTCAAAGCCTTCCTTACTCTGTCCTTCCATTTGTTCCTGTCGGCTCTACTTTTTTGCAGAGGATTTGCCTTTTAATGCCCGAAGTGGACATGACAGCAAGCGGCATCTCCAATCTTCTTATAGTGGACATATAGTGGATGTGTGGCGCTATTTTAATGTTTAAAATGCATTCTTGGTCGTGCAAAATTGTTTCTGTATACAAAGTTCACACATACAATTAGTGTCAAATGGTTATCTCATTTTTATTATTATAATTTTTTTACTTATACTGTTGTTCGTCGCACATACTCAATTAGAGTGGATCAAAAACTAAAAGTAGCTAAAAGTACCATTACTTGGTAAAAAAAAAAAAAAAAAGTAAAATGTGCAAGTACAGTAAAAGTTCAAGTTTGAAGGATAATGGAAACCCAACTCATTACAACCTTAAGCAATGGGAAAGAAAAACAAGAACCGGAAACAATGACAGAAAGGGACAAAAACAAATGATCAAACTGTTTGTCTTTGACTTTTTTTCTAAGTATAATGTCTATTTTATTATTATTATTTTATTATAGGGCTGTCACGAGATAAGACTTTTTATTTTGTGATAATTTTATTAGTTCAAGATCTAGCTGACAACTAAGCTTTAACAACGCATTGTAAATGTAGCATTTCTCATATTCAGACTAGAAAAATAGCTGCAAATTATGCTGCCCACACACTGCATATTAGCACTGATTTTCCATTCATTCACGTTAGTAGAGATTGTTGACAAAAGACCAAAATCAAGGCAAATCGGTGCTCGTTGATGTGACAGATGCACTTAGGCTGTGCGCAACCAATTGCCAACATCAGCGCTTTTTTATGCAGCTCATAAAGTCATTTCAAGTTTAAAAAATTTACTTTTCTGATAAAAATGCCCTACATCAAGCACATTTTTGACAGCTGACCAATGACAATTGAGAAGTGAGACCTGTGGTTTCCATAGCAATAAGAAAAAAAATGGAGAAGGTGCCGGTAAATAGACAAATACAACAAATGTATTTATTACTCTCGACTTGACTTGACTTGACTTGACTGTGATTGTAACGAAGGTTACTATACAATAGTTTAGCATTTTAAAAATATTTTTTATTTTGATACTATTTTTACATTTGCTGTAAATTTCAGTTTTAGTTACACTAAAATAATTTAAGACAAAAAGTCAAGATGACAAATCATTTTAAAATTGATCGGGTTTCAACTACATGGAGAGCATGAGACTGATTCCTGTGAGACCCCAGTGACAGACGAGTCTTCGCTGACGTCCAGCGTTCTCCAGCCTCCGGCGCCTAGACTGCAGCTCTGCACAAGACGTTTGGCCATAGGAGAAATGGTCGTGCCCAACTGAGCCTGGTTTCTCTCAAGGTTTTTTTTCCTTCACTTTCGCAAATTGGTGAAGTTCGTTCCTCGCCGCTGTCGCCACTGTCTTGCATGGTTCGGGACCTGTAGAGCTGCGCATCGATGGATTTGCTCTTCAGTGTTTGGACTCTCAGCAGTGAAAATTTAAACCACACTGAACTGAACTAAACTGATCTTAAACTCTAAAAACTGAACGGACACCGTTCCAATTCACTATAATCTTCTATGTGAAGCTGCTTTGACACAATCTACATTGTAAAAGCGCTATAGAAATAAAGATGCATTGAATTGAATTGAATTTTTTTAAAGTTATACAAAGTTTAACTAAAAAATTTAGTCAGCTTGATTGATGTAAGTTGAGATTATTAGAAAAGTTAATTTGATTGACTAAAAGGATTTCATTAGTTTCATTAAAGGTTTTGTTAGTTTTAGTTTAGTTTTTTAGTTTATATATATATAGGCTGGATAAGTTGGTGGTTCATTCCACTGTGGCGACCCCTGATGAATAAAGGGACTAAGCCGAAGGAAAATGAAATGAAAATATTTGTGGCATTTTGCAATTACTGCTTATCTGCACTTTTATGATATTGTTTGTTTTTGGTATTAACATAAGCATACTTTTATCATTATAAAACTATTTTTTAAATATCATAATGCTATAATGCAACACCCCTAAAGTCAAATTAATGATGAATAATTGGTCAGAAAATGTGAAAACCTTGCTATATATCTGCCTAGCAACCACACAGCACAGTAAATCATGCACAAACAGTCATAATAATATAGTAAAAACGAATGTTGATTCATTGCTATAAAATATCACTGAGCACACTTTGTGCTGTTGGATCATCTCAGACACCCACAATCATTACTGATCAGTAGTGTTTCTGAAACAATCTCTCAAATTGTGGTCTTGTGCAATTGGCCGGTCGTTCTCATGTGCCGGTTTGCTATTGATCTGTGTTGAATGAAGGGTAGAGAAGTGGCAATTGTCTCATAATTAGGCCATTTATAACGCACTTCCAATAATATGAAACCCTGAATGTTACCAAGGCAGTGTATGAGTGACCTCCATCACCACAATTGCTGCTCCCGTGACAAAAAAATATAGTATTTGCTAGTAATGGGACAGTTCATGAAAAAAAAATTAAATGTTCAGTTTTCTTGTTGCATTGTTTTATTTATTTTTTTTTTATAAAAAAAATATTTTTTTTATAAAAAAAAAAATATATAAACTTTTTTTATATATTTGTGTAATCATTTGACGGGGAAGCAAGTGTTTGAAGTGTTTTGGTATCATGTACAGTTGAAATCAGAATTATTAGCCCTCCTGTATATTTTTCCCCTCATTTCTTTTTAACGGAAAGAATAATTCAGGAGGGCCTTTTCAACTGTACCTCTCTACAATCAAGCTGATCAATTTCTTTGTTGAGCCATATTTAAAGTACCCATCTGGCCTTCACGAATGGTCTTGTTTGAGTTCACCTCTATTTTTCCTTTTTTTATTCCTCCTTCAAGAGTGTAAGAATTCACACAGTGACTCTCACTGTCATATGTGACCAAGTCTGCCATTCCCCTCTGAAGGAAAAACATATATAAATAGACTCTGCAGTTCGCTCGCTCTTTGTGAGCTCTATCAGCTTAACCAGCTAGCTGCTGTTGCAGACAAAGTGTTGAGTTATCTCTGTCAGCCAGCTCCCCAGGCCCAACTCAGCTGGAGCCTTACATCATGAAAAGATTTAGCTATGCTTCACCAGCACACCTATAGACAAGATCATGGGGTTCTTTTGCTGGTCCTCTGATTATCTTTGACCTTGTTATCTTTTAAAGGGAGAAACAGTTTCTGAAGGGAAGTGCAACCTCCTTCAGCATCTGCTTGAACAACATGAATGCCTATTTACACAATTTATTTTGATATAATTGATATAATTAAATTTAAGTCTGTTCCTTCTTTTCATCCATCCACCCTTCCTTTACAAAGGCAACATTTGACTCCTGAGTAAGGGGGAGCAAGAAACAAATATCTGCTCAACAATGTAGTGTTTATTTGAACTTCCATCTGCAAATTATATATACATTTGTAAATGTAAATAAGTAAATATCAAAACAGCATCCTACCTTAGTTCACACTACAGAAGTGGTTCTCAAACTTTTTTCATCAAGTACCACCTCAGAAAAAAGTGTCTCTCCAAGTACCACCATAATGACGAGGCAGAATAATTCCTATTATTAAGAATTTGTATTATTGTCAGCCACTTTAAACATTATAAATAGTTTGAACATTAACACTGAACTGCTTATAGGTAAAAAAATAAAATAAAATACAAAGTCAACGTTAAAAAATGTGCTTTTAAAAGTTAATTAAAAATGGTAGGCTACTGTTCTTAAAGTAAAAAGAAAACTGCTGTACTTAAATGTAAAGTATTAACAAATAGTAACCTATTCATCGAAACCTGGAAATGTTGCTTGGACCTCATAAATATAGGCTATATGTCATCATATTCACATATAAACCATTTTTGATCAATTTTGAAATATGTGTTGCATGTACACATGACATATTTGTACGTCTTTGAAATCTAAACGTTAACTTGTATTTTAAATACATGATTTGGAATTACATATTTAAATTAGAAATTAGATCTGCTTACTGCGCTTCATTTAGAGTGTGTCAGAAAAGTGAGTGATTACATGCATAAATACACTGCTTGACCAGTTCAGACTTGATTTATCCATTCATGCGTGCGGAATGTCCGTGATTTGAGATATCATCTTAAGTGGACCGTGGAGTTTGCGTTAACCGCACACAGCTATGTTCTACCTCTAAGCTTCAAGCATGGCAAAGTTGCTTGAGCCTATGTTCTGTGTCCTGCGACATTTGAATCACATCCAGATGAATTAGCCTAAATCTGGGGTAACAAATTAATTGAAAGCCACGCTGCTTTACAAAACAAATAACTTTACATATCGAAACACGCATTATTTTACACAATTACGAACACACATTTTTTAACACATTTTTGATAATTATTTTACCAATGATGCAGCATGGGGAGATTCCTGAGTTTGCAGTAACTGAAATGCCAACACAACAGCACTGGTCTGCAAAAGCGCTTCTCCAGCGTGTATCTGCTCTGCATGCGCCACGGCCGCGCACCTCTTTCTCTAGCTCGCCAAAGCGGGTTGATTTTTAGCATCTGATAACGCGATGAACTAAAGTAAACATTCTAAGCACACCGATGTGATCGTACGCTTCAGGGAACAGCCGGTGCTGATCACTTCAGTGTAATCGTTCGCGTCAAGGGGTTAAAAGTGTATTAATTTTTTTCTTTCATTATCCAGTATTTCTCCGCGTACCACTAGAAGGAAGCCCACGTAGTAGTACCACAGTTTGAGAACCACTACAGGACCCAATTTAAGCAAGTTAGCAAGCTTGTGTTGCAGAAAATGGGCTGTAATCATGCTCAACAGAAATGTCTGTGATTGGCTAAAATGATCATTGATTCATGTTCTCCACCGAGCGACACTGATGCAGGACCATTTGAAAACCACGTCTGTCAGCTGAACCGTGCACATATATGGGCGTGTGTCCACTGAAGTGTTTTTTCTTGAGCTCAGCACTTATTATTTGTTGTTGGCAATGGTAGCACCATGTTTTTATAGCACCAATTTTTTGAGCATCTGCAGTGTAGCGAGACGTTGAGCAGGTGTTTTACAGTCAGTGCTGAACACTCTGCATTTTCAGCCATTGCAGATTAAAAAGTATAGAGCCCATCAGTGTCACTTTTGAGCTAGCCGTCCAATCATAATGGAAGGGGGACAATACCACTGTCAACAAACAGTCAACAAACTGTCAATCTGCTAAAGACTTCAACTTGCAATGGTACACCAGGGACACATCGTATCATAGCAACTGACTGAAAACACACTGCACTGCAAAAACACTTTGGTGGACACTCACCCTATAAGTGATTTACTGATGGATCAGCTGATTGACATAGCTTTCAGATGTTCTAGGGAACGCTTTTGGAGCTATAACCAATTACTGCTGAGCACTAGCTTGCTGGCTTCCTTTCTGATGGCTGAAATTCCACAATGTTGGTATAGGGGGGTATCTACCCCCTAATGTCGCCCATACCTTTGCAGAGCTGTACTCAAGCATATTGGAAAACTGCTACACAGTGTACAAGCTGAATATTAAATTTTTTTTTAAGTTTAACAAGACCAAGGCCACCAAACTTTCTCATGTCCTAACATCAAGTGCCAGTGGTCAGTTTCCTGGTGCTCAGCCTAGTAGCAGTAGTTCACTCCCCCGATGGCTGGTTTCCATTGAATTCACTTCCAGTAGATGGTCTCCATTGACGTCTATAGTATTTTCTATTGTATTTTTAGTACTGTTCAGGGACCAACATTTTAAAAATATATATTTTGTGTTCAACAAAAGAAATAGACTAATTCAAGTTTGGAACAAGCGGAGATGAGAAAAGGATGACAGAATTTTCATTCTGGAAGTGAACTACTCCTTTAGAGCGGTGCAGTGGTGCAGTGGGTAGCGCTGTCGCCTCACAGCAAGAAGGTCGCTGGTTCGAGCCTCGGCTGGGTCAGTTAGCATTTCTGTGTGGAGTTTGCATGTTCTCCCCGTGTTGGCGTGGGTTTCCTCCGGGTGCTCCTGTTTCCCCCACAGTCCAAACACATGCGCTATAGGGGAATTGGGTAAGCTAAATTGTCCGTAGTGTATGTGTGTGAATGATAGTGTATGGGTGTTTCCCAGTGATGGGTTGCATCTGGAAGGGCATCTGCTGCGTAAAACATATGCTGGATAAGTTGGCGGTAATAAAGGGACTAAACCGAAAAGAAAATGAATGAATGAACTACTCCTTTAAAGGATTCCACCATCTTTGTCCTAGAACCAAGGCAATGCAAGAATATGCAAGATGTCCTTGCTGCGGTCGGGAGCACGATAACGCACTGGATCGGATCTAATATGTAGTGGACAGTATAACACCCATGCTATTGTGAGTGTTGGGTTTAGGGTTGGGGTAGGTGTTGACGTTGATAACTGTGATGGTTGGGTTTAGGGTTGGGGTAGGTGTAGACGTTAATAACTGTGAGGGTTAGGTTTAGGGTTGAGGTAGGTGTAGGTGTAGATGTAGATATTAATAACAGTGATGGTTGGATTTAGGGTTGGGGTAGGTGTAGACCTTAATAACTGTGAGGGTTGAGTTTAGGGTTGGGGGAGGTGTTGACATTAATAACACACAATGGAATGGGTAATGTAATAATGAATATAAATAATTCTCATTTCAAGCAACAACCACTCTCGCATGCACGTCCACATTGGACCTTATCAAGGCACACTCAGAATATGAGGCGATGCATTTGGGGTTTATCCATTCATTCACTTCTCCAACTGCTGCTGTTATTTTATTTTTTATTTGTAGAGAGACAGGGCAGTAGTCTATACTATAACTATACAGGACTCAATGCCAAAAAAGAATGGCCCTGTACCCCAGCCTCTGTTCCCAGCAGCTATAGAACACGCTTGTGTGGCCACATTTTCTCTAAGCTCACTAATCTCCAGTGTCTATAATCTCATCTGTATTGACAACAGGAACAACAGAAGACTGTCTTTATCAGTTATGGAGCACTGTGAATACAAGATTCGGTCTTTGTCCAGAACCCAATCAGCTTTTCAATCTTTCACGAGTGAAACCTTTAAAGACACAGATCAATAAATGGATGATTAAGTATAAAGATGACATCTCATCACCCTATTGGTTTCCCATGTAAGTCACGTTTGTTAGGTGCTCCAAAGCCTGGCTGACAATCAGTTGTTTGTGAAAGTGGGAAAATACAGGTTTCTTTAAAGCTATTGTGTTTTTAGGTGACATGCTGAGTGAAAGAAGTCATTGGTTGGACGAGGCCAAAATCTAAGCAAAATCAAATAGTATGTTGGGCTGTTCTTCAGTCTGTTAAAGAACAATAGCAGTTTGCACAGAATAATAAAATTCTACAGATGATTAAGGAGGAACTGAATGTAATGCTGAATGATACATGAGGCAACTGTTTGAGCAATGTTGCTGGCCAACTTTGGGAAATGATGCCATAAATGGGCAACCAGGTGAAACACAGGGTAACTAATTAGGACAATGGGTTACAGATTGCCCATTCTTAATAGAAAAATAGCAAAGAATCATCGCTCTGCAAAATTGCCTGGCAACATTGCCCAAAAAGTTGCCCCGTGTATCGTCAGCATTACTTTATAGCGCCCTACAAAAACTCCTCCAATGACCAACAATTCAAGCTTTCCAGGAACTCAAGTCATAGCTAGATCCCATATTTCCATTTATTGTAATGGAGACATTAATTGCAACCCAGATTCAAAAATGTCAAGAACCTGAACCTCCAGAGTCTACTCCACAAACAAAGAAAGAAACTCCTTCTACCCCAACTTGCTTCTGTTCAGGGCAACATCATAGGAATAATCCAGTATAGGTACAAGCAAATGAGTGAGCCTCAACCCAATGTCCAGCAGACAAGCTTTTTGTAACTCAATGGATCTAATCATTGCAGTGTTCTGGACATCCAGGTGAAAATACGATGACTTGGCTGGTCATAAGTCATCTCTGGTCATCTCTGTCAAAAGGTGTTACCACTTATGTCAAGAACTGTGCAATGCATTTCATTGAATCAGCTCCCTTCTGGTCTCGTGCACCCATTGGATATTCAATTTCACCCCTCACTCCATCTCAGAGGAATATCCTTATTTATGATCTGTTCATCTTTTTGCTATCCTTAGAAACTGCTGAAGTCATGTTTTTAGCATTTTTGTTTCTTTTTTATATGCATGAGGGCACTGTGTTTAAACTCATCTGCAATCTACAAACATGTCTTACAGTATATTCGGAACTGGCAGTAATGGTGTATTGTATGCAATGAAACAACCCAGTTTAAGAAGCAGCTCATATTCATCTACATCAGGGGTGTCAAACTTAGTTCCTTGGGGGCCGCAGTCCTGCAGAGTTTAGTTTCAACCCTGCTTCAACACACTTACCTGTAGGTTTCACACAAGCCTGAAAGACTCAAAGTTTAGTTAAAAACAAACAAAAAAAAACTAATTTGATCAAGTGTGTTTAATTAGGATTATAGCTAAACTGTGCAGTGCTGTGGTCCTCCAGGAATTGAATTTAACACCACTGATCTACAGAGAACCATCCACTGGCAGTAAATAAAAGCATGCATTTAGCGCCAGTGTTTCCTTGTACTCAGGCTGAGCCAGAGGCTCTCCAACCACAACCTCCTTACCTACAAAAAAACTCAGATTGAGATACCTTCAGTTCTTTGCTGCTTTTGATTTTTGCTCCCCATTATCTACTGCTCATCTTGTTTTCAGACTCTTTAAAGGTGTTGTATGTAAAATTGTGGCTGTTCTGAAACATAAAAATACCATAATAAATTAGCAGATATTTAAGAAACATGCTAAGTGAACATTTGTTTATCTGAAAAACATTGCTTAAGTAATTCACCTTTGAAATTGCGCGTTCCGTGTTGGAATCTGTGTCTTGATCTGTGTAACTCCGCCCACTGCCAGTTTACCCAGTTATATAGCGACACCACAGGTTGACTTGATGGAAAACAGTATATTTCATTTCATTATTGAAGGATGTGTTTTTGTTTTTGGACGTGGTGTCATTCCTGTTGGTGTCAATCCTACACACTGCACATTTAAAGGGACAATTCAGCCAAAATGAAAATGTACTTACTTTGCTTTACTCATACTTTACTTTACCTAAAGTACGTAGGGCCCTTAGAATCGTCCTAACTCCCCCTAGCCAACCCCCCCCCCCCCCCCCCCCCCGCCTTCCTCGGAAAAACGGCAACAAAACCTAAAAATCTGGAGTAGCTTTTCTCTAATAGACTTGCTCCCGTCAAACAAGTTTGGGAGAGTGCAGACAAACTGATGGGAATTTCAGTAACACATGCTTGCAATTTTGTTTTATAGCTTACGTTTTGAGCTCTACATTTGTGCTTTCTGAACCCTTTAAATCCAAAGAATGTGTTACAGTCAGCGTCAGATTCATCTGGCTCTAATTAAAAACGAGTATTGTTCTTCTAGTTTCTGTGAAAGGGCATAGACAACACATACAGTATACACGCAGAACACTGAAAAGCCACAGTGGAATGAACCGCCAACTATTCCGGCATATGTTTTACGCAGCGGGTGCCTTTCCAGCCGCAACACAGTATTAGGAAACACCCATACACTCTTACATTCACACACGCACTCATACACTACGGCCAACTTAGTTCATCCAATTCACCTATAGCGCATGTGTTTGGACTGTGGGGGAAACCGGAGCACCCAAATTTTTTTTCAGTGTATCACCTAATGCACAGTACAGATCTGCAGCATCCATGTACACTGATACCTCACACTGTTTACTACTAATAATGACATAAATCATGTTTGACCTCGTTTCTCTTTCTTGTTCTTTTAGACGGCTCCACTGCACCAGAAACTACATCCACATGCACCTGTTTGTATCGTTCATGTTGAGGGCCATTAGTATCTTCGTGAAGGATGTGGTGCTGTACTCTGGTTCGGCGTTGCAGGAAATGGAACGAATCACTGTGGAGGATCTCAAATCCATCACCGAAGCCCCTCCTGCCAACAAAACCCAGTTTGTAAGTGCAGCACACATACAGTCAGCGCTAACAGCTAGCAGAGGTGTAAAGTAACGAATTACAAAAGCTCAAACTTAAAATACTTTCCTAAGTAGTTCAAGAAATGTGTACTTTTACCTACTTGAGTACATTTTTAGATCTATATTGTACTTTTACTGCGTTATTTGCCCTAACCTTACTCGTATCCCACCTCAAGAGCAGTTTGCACATTGTATTTATTTTTTGATGCAAGTACATAGTAGTTAAGGCCACCTATATAAAATGGGACTGCAATTTTCTTACTCATACTGTGAGTATTATTTTAGTAGTATAATTTTACTCCACTTGCATTACATTTTTTTTGCAAGTACTTTTAATGGAGTATGGTTTTTCAGTACTCTTTCCACTACTGCTAACACTGCTGAAGTATTAAGCAGAGGGATCTCACACTGTTCAATCTCACACTGTAGCAGAGGGATCTGACATTGTGTTGTTGCCATAGTAGTGGCCATAGTGTGGGAGCCTCATTATCATGTCAAGCCATGTGTCGAATTGCCACTAAGACCCTCTAGCAATTTTCTCATACTGTATATGCTTAGGTTATTCAGTAAAGCCCTATGGGAATTAAAGTATTAAATAATTATATACGGATATTCTCATTTGGCATAAACAACTGTTCTAAACCATATAAGAAAAAACATGTGCGCCTTTGTGTGTGTGTGCGCGTGCGTGCTTGCGTGCGTGCGTGCGTGTATGTATCTTGTGTTCCTTATGTTGTAGAGACCAAATGTCCCCACAAGTATAGCAATACCAGTACACTGTAACGAAAAAAAGCCAGGTTCCACACAATTCCTTCATGTTGTCAATTAAGCTAACTTAATAGTTTTTACAAATTTAAGTGAATTGATCATAAAATAATTAAGTTGTCGCCCCCAAAAATTTTAAATTGTGTAGGTTCAACTCATATTAAATAAGTAGTTGGAAAAAGCCTCCTAAATCACACAAAATTAAGTATTTTGAAAATGTAAAAATGTAGATTGTTTCCTGTTAGGGTTGGGTTTAGGGGTAGGGGGATAGAATATACAGTTTGTACAGTATAAAACACATTACAATTATAGGAAGTCCCCATAAAGGTAACAAAAAATCTAAAATACCCAAAGAGGGGCAGATCTGTGGTTGAAATGTACTTGTTGATACCAAAGGTCAGAGGAGATTGACTGATTCAAGCTGACAAAGGCAACAGTACCCTTAAATAACAATGTGTTAGAAGCAGCAGAGAAGCATCTCTAAAACCGAAAGGCATTGAACCTTGAAACAGATGATTTACAGCAGTGTTCACCTAACACACACCAAACCTATGGTCAGCCATTGGGTAAAATCAGTGAGTATCTGTCAGGCTAGTTTGTTCGTTTAGTGCTTTTCACATGCATAATTAGCATGGATCCATTTGGCCTTTTATCAATGTTTCAGGTTGCTAGTTGTGTAATGGTTTAATGACATTTTTTTCAAGCATTTTAGAATCCTTAGTACAAACTGAGCATCGATTAAACACTCAAATGGCCTCCACAGTCACCAGATCTCAATCCAGTAGAGCTCCTCTGGGATGTACAGCCAGTAAATCTGGAGATGCATCCAACATTCCTGAGGAATGTCTCCAGTAACTTGTTGTATTTATGCCCCAATCTAAGGTCATTTTGAAAGTAAAAATTATTATCGGTCAGTGAATAGGCAGTTGAGAGAGGGACCAATTTTGTGATCATTTTGCATTGCACCAGTAGTTACCACATTTTGGTCATTGCAGTCAACACTCCTACCTTAATATTAAATGTAAACTTCAAATGTTGCATTGCCAGGCCTTGTGTCAAGATCATCTTCTTTCCTTTTGTATACTGACCAAAACTCTCCACATTCTTGGCCTTGATTGGTCTCCTTCAGCTGAGCCTGGATTGGATAAATGGTTTTCTGCTGTCAAGCCACTGTCCGAGAGTCACACCATAGAGACCTGCTCCATTCTTTTCAGAGGTTTTCAGAGGTCTTCTCACTCTACCAATCATCAATTCTCGCATCATTTTTGTCCAAGCTGATTTCTGTTCCTCACTCCAAAGTTCAATCATGTTTAGCAAATTGGATGACGCCAAGTAACTGGCAGCTTCTGATAATGAAGGATGGGCCAACACATTCTCCATTAGAATGAATAGGACAAGATTGTCTACTTTCCTTTTGTATACTGACCACAACTGTCAACCATTCTGGCCTTGATTGGTTTTCTTCAGTTGAGCATGGATTGGATAAATGTTGTTGTTGTTTTTTTTGCTGTCAAGCCACTTTTAGAGAGTCGCACCATAGAGACCTGCTCCATTCTTTTCATGAGGTGGAACAAGGAGCAGACAAAAACAGAGTCCTAACCCTAACACATTCTCCATTTGAATGAAGAGGAAAAGTCGATGAAACTTTTCGATGAAACTGTCGACATTCTTGGCCTTAATTGGTGTCCTTCAGCTGAGCCTGGATTGGATAAATGTTTTTCTCCTGTCAGGCCATCGTCAGAGAGTCGCTCCATTCTGCTCCATTCTTTTCATGAGGTGTACAACGAGCAGACAAAAACAAATGACGAAGGACATGGACAAGAATGTCCCAGACCTGGAGGTGCTCCTTTAGCGGCGTATTGCTACAGTCTTAGTGTGTCAGGTGAAAAAAGATGACAGCACAGAGTATTGGCCGTGATATTGTGAGTCTCATTGTCCTTGACCAGCATGTGTGTGTGAATTTAACTGAAATGAAAGACCAGTGATTTGGTTGCTCCTGCCAATGCATCTTGTCTCATCAATGGTGCAGTGGCAGGATTTATGGTCACACTTTACAATTCCATTAGTTAAAATATTTACTAACATGAAGAAACAATTTGGTAGCACTTTACAATATGGCTGTATTAGTTAATGTTAGTTAATGCATTCACTAACATGAACAAACAATGAACATTACATTTATTACAGTATTTGTTTTTGTTAGTTAATGAAAATACACTTGTTCATTGTTAGTTCATGTTAGTGCATTAACTAATGTTAACATGCATGAATTTGGATGTTAATAATGCATTAGTAAATGTTGAACTATGATTGATTAATAAATGCTGTACATTTATTTAGTTATGTTCATATAACTAATCATCATATAATTAGTTCATGTTAGTAAATACATTAACTAATGAAACCTTATTGTAAAGTCTGACCATACATTTATTACAGTATTTATTCATCTTTGGTTCATGTTATTGGTCACATTGTATTTTAATGTACAATTCACGCTATTAACAAACCATTAACTAAGTAAGTCCTTTTTTTTAACTAAGAATTTTATATTATAGTGATATTACAAAGCTGTATACAGTTTATTCTATACATTTTTAATGCAAAACTTTGCATTGCAAAAAAAAAATTCTGAGCTCACCTCTTTACCTGTGCATATAGTTTTATTATATTAACAATATACTGAATTTGATCTTTTAATATCAAAATGCTTAATGGGTTACTCAGTGCATTCTATTTTGAGCTAATTTAGCTTTAGTTACTTTGAATTTGATCTTTTAATATCACTTACTCAATACATTAACAATCGATTTTCTGTGTAATGCTTTTCTATAGGAGGAAAACATGAGAGTTTATTACTTTACTGTACGTGTTGCGCTCTCATATTATGGCCATCTGCATGTCATATTAATTTTCTTTTTTTTTTATTAATTCAATGTTTATCAGATTTGACCTTTTCATATTAACATCAAAACATAAAAGTAAATAATTTCTGTGGGTTGCAGAGTATTGGAAAGTGCAGGTGGAGATTACAAGTGGCAAGTGTAATTCTCTTCTCTGCATGATGTAGCAAGATGCAGCTATATGTGTGACTATTAAATGTATGTTCACTAAAAATAGGTTGCAAATGACGTCAATTGTAGAGGTAGCGCAGGTGCAGTCAGACACTATTGCGTAAACCCTGCTGAAACTTTACCATTGGAGATCTCGTGTTGATAGTCAATGAAACGCCACCTAGAAATTATTGGCCTATGGGACGTATCATAGAAATTTGTGTGTCAAGTTCATCTAAAAACTCAAGGAGGCAAACTAATAGGCAAACTTCTCAGGTTTTTGTCCTTGATCCTGAAAAAAATGAAGGGCGATGCATGATTTTGTTCTATGGGAACCAGTTGGATTGTTGAAAGATGGGTGTTTCTAAATAAATAAAGCAAGATTGACGAATGGACAAATTCAGAGCAGAAATGAGACACCTACTGATACCCCCCTCCCCAAATGACTGATTCCTCCACCCTAAAGGACTTCCATGTGACCAGGAAGTGAAGACAAGTAATTTCAAGTTGAAGGGAAGGTTGTGGTGTTTGATTATAGTTTAGGAATTTTTACTAAATAATTAAGTGCACAGTTTATAACAAGCACTACTATTTACATATAAAAATAAGAAGAGGGAAAAAAAAAAACAGTGGTCCCAGTGCTGAAGCTTGGGGCATTAATTTCCAGTATTCTTATACAGGACTATGCTTTGGTTTCTGTAATGCAGGTATGAATTGCTAATAGCATTTCTAATAATAGCATTACGGCAGCTAGGGATGCAACGATTATAGATATTGGTTGTACGATTATAGTCTGAGGAATAATCGCGGTTTCTCGGTTATCGTGATTATTATGCATTCATTAATTTCAAAACACTAGTTTACAAAAATCACATGAAAACTCCTTATATTTTGAAGTGTTATTTATTGCTGCTCAGTAACCAATTAGTACAGCACAAAATAATAACAAACAAAAACAATAGTCCATTTCTCTCTTTGGACTTAAAAATAAGTGAAAAAACTTTTTGATTTAAACAAGTAATCATTTTAAACTGAAAATAAATGACAGAACAATGAATAAATAAATAAAAATAAATAAATATTAGAATAAAAAAAAAATTTGTATTTGTCTAATGTAAATCTAAGCTATATATTAGCTAAGTATTTAACTGAACTGTTATCATCTGCTTTCATAAATAATAATTTGAAGAATGTGTAATAATTCGTCTAACACATCGTTTGTTTACGTTGCCACGCACAGCTCCCACCGCTACAGCGTGAGATGCATTCAGCTGAGTGCGCCTAGTAGGCGCGAGCGTATGACACCGCTTGCACGTGCGTCGCTACCTATATGCCCATGCAAGTCGCGCGCCTCCATTGGAAATAACGAACTTGTGCGCGAAAAAGGCGCAATATATGTGTGTGTGCGGATTGGCCTCGGTGTATAAACTCGGAACTTCAAACTAGCGCACAGTTGGCATAACTTTGTTTAGTTGCAGCAGTTTCGTTTTGTGCAACAGAAACGCGGTTAATAGTGAAATCGGTTAATCGTTGCATCCCTAGCGGCGGCACGGTGGCTTAGTGATTAGCACTGTCGCCTCACAGCAAGAAGGTCGCTGGTACAAGTCCCGGCCGGGCTAGTTGCCATTTCTATTTGGAGTTTGCATGTTCTCCCCGTGTTTGTGTTGGTGTGGGTTTCCTCCGGGTGCTCCGGTTTCCCCCACAGTCCAAAAGATATGCGCTATGGGTGAATTGGGGAAACAAAAATTGCCTTTAGTGTATGTATGTGTGTGTAAATGCAAGAGTATATGGGTGTTTCCCAGTACCGAGTTGCAGCTGGAAGGGCATCCGCTGTGTAAAACATATGCTGGAATAGTTGGTGGTTCATTCCGCTGTGGCGACCCCTGATAAATAAGGGACTAAGCCAAAGGAAAATGAATAAATGAATGATAGCATTGCTAATAACCCTGTTTAAACTTCCTTTTCCATAAAGAATTCATTTAGATGATTTTTGTACTTACTGATGACCTGTTTCTCAGTAGCATATGAAGGTGACTTAGGGAACCAATGCTGCTAATCGATGCTGAATTGATTTCCCTTCACCCTTTAGATCGGCTGTAAGGTGGCGGTGACGCTCTTTTTGTACTTCTTGGCCACTAATTATTACTGGATTCTGGTGGAAGGCCTGTACCTGCACAGTCTTATCTTCATGACCTTCTTCTCAGACAGGAAGTACCTCTGGGGCTTCACTCTGATTGGTTGGGGTGAGTAAACATCTTTGCTCGTCTCTAAAAACATGAAATTATCCAGCTACTGGCTTCTGGCTACAGACGCATGCATTTTCCCCAATTTCTGGTTAACAGAAAGAAGATTTTTTTTTCAACACGAAAGTGATTGGTTTATAATTTTACTCTTGTTGTTAGGAGTTATTTTGAAGTGTTGTTAATGGTTTCCAGTGTGGACATTTTGAGGACATTTTCAGAAATATTGTTGACTCCTCGGCTCCTGCATTGTACACACTGTGCGGAAAACATGGACATGCACAGCGCATACAATGTGGATGCTGTGGAGCCCAGACACTTCTGTTACTAAGCCAAGACTCAACAACTGGAGGCTTTTATACGTAGATGTGCATATATACAGTCAGTAATTAAACTAGTTATTATAAATTAGTTATTAAAACTATGGTTAGAAATGTGTTGAAAAAATCTTCTTTCCATTAAACAGAAATTGGGGAAAAAATAATTCAGGAGGGCTAATAATTCTGACTTCAACTGTATATATACAGCATAAATCACCCCTCACTGATCTCTCTTTTAAATGAATATTTTTCTATAGGATGCCTCACAATAATATTGTAATAATACCAAATAATAATACCAAAGCCAAAACTGCAACTAGTCTAACTAAAAAAATGTAAGATAATTGTGCAAAAACTGGTACACCCAAATTATTATGTTGGGGAAGATATAAAATGAAATTTTAATAAACATGAAAAATCAAGAGAAACCTAAAAAAAAATATAAGTAACAATTTTTGAAATTGTGTTATTTGTCATTTGTTTTACTCGTTTGAATTTAATTGTATTATATTCCTAAAGATGTTCTTAAAATGAATGACATCTACTGTAATAAACCTGCATTACATCTGCTGTGCTGTTTTGAATGACAAAATAAAGGAAACTGAACTGATGTTTTATTGTTTGTTTTTCCTCTTTCTAAGATTGTCAAAAGTCAAGGCCAATCATTTCCCGTGGGTTCTGTAATGATAATAAAGGCACATGTCTTTGTGTCTGTATTTCTCTACACAGGTGTTCCTGCGATGTTTGTCACCATCTGGGCGAGTGTTAGAGCCACACTTGCTGACACTGAGTGAGTCTCTGAGTAAACATTAAAGGTCCATTTTTAAATGTCAGTTAGTTTTTAAGATATCTATAATCTAGTGTGGGCGTCATAGCAGTGGGTAGCACGATCGCCTCACAGCAAGAAGGTCGCTGGTTCGAGCCTCGGCTGGGTCAGTTGGCATTTCTGTGTGGAGTTTGCATGTTCTCGCCGTGTTCACGTGGGTTTCCTCCGGGTGCTCCAGTTTCCCCCACAGTCCAAAGACATGCGCTATAGGGGAATTGAGTAAGTTAAATTGGCCGTAGTGTATGTGTGTGAATGCAAGAGTGTATGGGTGTTTCCCAGTGATGGGTTGCAGCTGGATGGGCATCCGCTGCAAAACATATGCTGGATAATTTGGCGGTTCATTCCGGTTCACCCCGGATTAATCAAGGGACTAAGCCGAAAAGAAAATGAATGAATAAATGAATGAATGAATAATCTATTTAGAAGCTATAAAAGTGATATAAACATCCAAAGCATGGATCAACGGTTTTATTCATGTCACCTCATACTTCAGTTTCTCATCAAATCTTTTGACCAATCTCTAGTATCTGACATGCCCCGCTCCTTTCTTCTCATTGGCTGTTCATTTGATGCGCTTGAGCTTAACCACTGTCACTGGCAGAGCGGTGATAAAACTAAACGCTATTGGCTACTATATGTCCCACCCTCTCTTTGTTTCAGTTGAGATTATGTCAAACATCGAATTAAAAAAAGGTCTTTCAAAGCATGGGGTCTTTAATGTGTGCATCTGTCAGACAAGTGCGGCATTATTTCAGACAAACAAACAGTAAATAACACTTCTCAACATAGTAAATAACACAAGCACATGCAGGATATTTTGCAAAAGGCTCTAGAAATAGGTTATGTTTAGTAACTATTATATATTAATAGCATGTCTGGAGAATCAATTCAATTCAAGTTTATTCGTACAGCGCTTTTCACAATAATTATAGTTTCAAAGCAGCTTTACAAAAGGTGCACATTATTACACCACAATCAAATTCAGAAAAGTTAAGGTTATTAGTTACTTTAATTAACTAGTTAATTAACAGCTTTTAAAAGTTAAAGTTATTATATATAAGCATAGTTAACCTGCAGTTATTTAGTATATAGGCGATGTCTATGTGTACATGTTCAAGTATTTATGTATTAAGAGTATATGATCAACAGGTGCTGGGATTTAAGCGCAGGAAACCTGAAATGGATTGTGCAGATCCCCATTCTCACTGCAATTGTTGTAAGTTTTTTTTACATGTAAAAAGAAATTAGTATATAGAAACATTGTGGGCAGAATTATTTAGATTTTTTTATTTTTAAAGGAGACCTATTATGCAAAAATCACTTTTATAAGGGGGGGTTTAAACACATCTGTGTGGCAGCAGTGTGTGAATATAAGCAGCTTCTAATGATTAAAATGTATTAATTTTATGTATTATAATCATACTTGATAAAAACAGTCTGCAGAAACACTTTGATTGACATTCTCCCTTTGTACGTGTCATCAGAGGGGGAAAGCCCCGCCCACTAGTGACCATCTCTCCCTCATTAGCATAAGACGTTAGTCTTGCTTTTGAATCTGCCACTATGCTGACACACAGGCATTTGTAGCTCCGCCCTCTTTTGAAAAGAGCACAATCTCATTTTAATTTAAAGCGACAGTCACCAAAACACCACAATTAGGATCAAAGCCTAAAGGGGTCACTTTCAGAGAGCTGTAAAACATTATTTGTGCAGTATTTTGAGCTGAAACTTCACATACATGCTCTAGGGACATCAGAGATGCATTTTACATCTTTTAAAAAGGGGCATAATAGGTCCCCATTTAAAGTCAAGTGTGTATGATAGTAATTTTTGTTTTGATTCATTCAAATTTAATTTGAGGCCAATTTATGATATTCTATTTATTTGTGAATATTTTTAGTTCTTCATGTGAATAAGGTGTTTGAATGTCATATTTAATGTCCTTTTTAAGTCTCAGTTATGATTCATTTAATTAATGTATATACTTTTCCCCCCCAAAGGTCAATTTTTTGTTGTTCCTGAATATAATTCGAGTCTTGGCAACAAAACTTCGAGAAACAAATGCAGGCAGATGTGACACCAGACAACAATATAGGTAAGATTGATTTTTTTTATTCATATATGTATTTATGTATGTGCGTACGTGTGTTTTATTGATTGATTAATTGATTGATTGATTGATTAAATGGGCAGCAGAAATATAAATGAATATGTGTACTAAGATCAGTAAAAAAAAATTAAGTGGATTATAATGTCAATCAAAGTTAAATTTAATGAATTAATAAAACAAAACTGTCAAAACAGATGTGAAATTTTACGAGAATTAAAAATTATTAGATTTTCAAAGCAGCCTAACAAAGATTGATTGATTGATTGATTGATTGATTGATTGATTGATTGATTGATTGGACTCCTGAAATGTACATTAATATGTGATCAGTAACATTTTTTAAAAGTGATTATAATGTTCATCAAAGCTAAGATTGAATTAATTAATAAAACAAAACAGGTGTGAAATGTTCCTATTTGTTGAGTTCAGTAAACTTTTGCGTCAGTTTTGTTTTAATCATTTTTTTATTTAAAAATCATTTTAATTAGCAGATTTGCATGTGTGTGCTAACCATACATTTTTGTCAGTACTTGCATAGCCTTTATTTTAAAAATAAATCCTTTACGATATTATGAATTTCTGTACTGATATCTTTGATCAGTTTAATAAATCCTTGCTCAGTTAAAGTATTAAAAAAATCTTACTTGCGCCACAGCTGTGAACAGGAGTGTAAATTTATTTCCTACAGGAAGTTGCTGAAGTCGACTCTGGTCCTCATGCCGTTGTTTGGTGTCCACTACATAGTCTTCATGGCGATGCCCTACACAGAAGTTTCTGGAGTACCGTGGCAAATCCAGATGCATTATGAAATGCTCTTTAACTCATTCCAGGTCATTTTTAAAACTCCTTTAATATTATATGATATTTTTCTGTAACTTGTATCTTTACATTTATATTCATGCTCTATTTTTATTTTTATTTTTTCAGGGATTCTTTGTTGCGATTATATATTGCTTCTGCAACGGAGAGGTAAGAATCAAGTTATATAGCTTCTATAGGCTCTATTTTAACGATATGCTCTGCGCCACTGCGCATGGTCTAACAGGGTTGTGCTTATTCTCTTCATAAGTTCTGGGTGTGTTTTGAGCATAACCTGCATTAAACCAGTCAGAGTCTCATCTCACATTCCCTTTAAGAGTCAGTTGCATCGCCTAGCACATTTGCTATTGACATGGCGGACTTTGTAAGTGTAAAAACTGAACGCTTCACTAGCAAGAAAACAGTTAAACAGAGCATCTGCAGCGCAAGGATAAAGAACCAGCCTCCTCCATTCGGCCTCTTTACTTTCTCTTTACTTTACTTTTACTCCTTTACTTTACTCCTTTACTTTGGTGGAGCAAGGAAACGGTGGAAACTCACTCCACTGAAGACATCCATTAGCCGACATATTTAATTTCCTTTGTTAAGCGCAAAGATTTGTTTCAAAACTATTTCTAAATTCAGTTCTAGTTTCCAGCAAACGAATAAATGAACAATAATAATGAAGTGTGGTCAAAAAACTGAGTTATATCCAAACACACGTCCTGTTCTTATGCCCCATATGGTGATGCAGACGTCTCCAAACCCCCACAGGTGGACAAATCTAAACTTCTTTTTATTAAAACAAATATAAATATGCATATAATAAATAATACTGCTAATAATAATAACATTATACAAATGAAGATTGTCATGAATAAACTGAAAAAAAGCCCCCTGAGGTGAAGGAAGCATGGAGGCAGTGGTTTTTATATTTATGTAGAAAATAATAATTTTTGTAACATTTTAATCCTTTAATTGTTTTCATATGTAAAGATATTTGTGTATTGCTGTACATCCTGTGTGTATTAAGCAATGTGTAAGCGTTTGGACCTGCATAGCCACATAACTAATGTGCTCTACGCTGGACTTTAGAGCAGCTTTCAGTTGGTCAATGGTGCGGTCTATTTCAGTTCCTCAAAATAGCAACACGCCAACAATGCGTCTTAACACACCTCCTTTATAGACCAGCACACCCATGAGTCCACAAAGTGCCGCAAATAGATTTGCTATTTTAAACAACGTGGCACAAAACATGAAAATTACTGTTGCGCTGGTCTGAAAATAGGAACAAATCACACCATACACGCCTTACGCCTTATTGCGCCGGGTGTAGGATAGGGCCCTATATCTCCAAAAGTTTGATTATTGATAATGAGTGCATGCTTTATAAACATACATACAAAGCTCATTAAGCCATTATCATTGTATGTATTTAAGTATGCATGTATTTGTGTACATAAATACATACAAATACATGCAGTATATACAGTGATTTATATATTTATATATTTATTTTTTTTTCAGACTCGCTGAAACTCTGTTTGATCAGTGATGCTCTCATAGTTTCGACTTTCAAATTTAGGGATGAGATTAAGGGACTAATAATCCTTCATCTGCATGTAAAGTAGTCTTGTGTGTAAAACTGATTTACTTAATGCACGGATGTCTGACATAAGCATAAAATCACATGCTCTCAAACATCTCGGATAAACACAATATCCGCATAATCCACAAAAATACACAAATCTCACAAATCATGTTCCACGAATGAGTATGCTTCTGCAGAACATTGTTGTTATGTAAATGCACCTTAAATTGTCACTAATGTTAAATTATAAATAAAAAAAAAGGAGTTCTGTTTGCTATAACTGAGATGGATAACCGAAACCTAAAATACAAGATACCTCCATCTTCTTCACGCTAAGGTCATATATTTTGTCCAGTTCTTTGAAATATACCGTAGTTGGGGTCGAGGTGAAGCCTCTCCTGTGGATCACCCCTGATCTTATTACTCTTTTTAGACAAAGCACAGTCAGCATTTTGTCAAGGTTTAATGCTGACTGCGAAAAATACAGGCAAGATTAATCCCTGTAACACTACTTTTATTTTCTCCACACTGTCTTGTTTTAAGAATGCTAATCACATCTGGAATGAAATCCAATACTGCCACATTAAATTAATCAAATTAGAGTTGCTAATACAATATTTCACGGCACTTTGATGACTGCTGAAGCGTTTATTCAACATTTGTTCCTCTGTCTGTTCTTTTTGATTTATTATCTTTAATTTTTTATTAACATAAATTAGCAGTTGAAGTTAAGAATGATTTTCTTAACCATGTTTTACATCAACTTTATGCTATTAGCAATTCATACCTGCAGTACAGGAAGGAAATTTTAGTACTGTAGAAGAATACTGGAAATTAATGTTTTTTTTAATGGTGTGCCCCAAGGTTCAACACTGGGACCACTAATTTTGTTCTATTTATGTAAAAAACCTTACATTATGTTTATGACATTATATGTAACATCCTAAATCTACATCTGATCTTCATCAAAAGGCAGCTAATCTCAGTCTGAGTGTAGCATACCGTTTTATAAGACTGGATATCAGATACTACAGTCGTGGCCAAAAGTTTTAAGAATGACATAAATATTGGAAATTGGAAAAGTTGCTGCTTAAGTTTTTATAATAGTAATTTGCATATACTCCAGAATGTTATGAAGAGGGATTAGATGAATTGCATAGTCCTTCTTTGCCATGAAAATGAACTTAATCCTGAAAAAAAACTCAGGACCTGCTGAGATCATTTCAGTAATCGTCTTGTTAACTCAGGTGAGAATGTTGACGAGTGCAAGGCTGGAGATCATTATGTCAGGCTGATTGGGTTAGAATGGCAGACTTGACATGTTAAAAGGAGGGTGATGCTTGAAATCATTGTTCTTCCATTGTTAACCATGGTGACCTGCAAAGAAACGCGTGCAGCCATCATTGCTTTGCATATAAATGGCTTCACAGGCAAGGATATTGTGGCTACTAAGATTGCACCTAAATCAACAATTTATAGGATCATTAAGAACTTCAAGGAAAGAGGTTCAATTCTTGTTAAGAAGGCTTCAGGGCGTCCAAGAAAGTCCAGCAAGCGCCAGGATCGTCTCCTGAAGAGGATTCAGCTGCGGGATCGGAGTGCCACCAGTGCAGAGCTTGCTCAGGAATGGCAGCAGGCAGGTGTGAGTGCATCTGCACGCACAGTGAGGCAAAGATGGAAGATGGCCTGGTGCCAAGAAGGGCAGCAAAGAAGCCACTTCTCTCCAAAAAAACATCAGGGACAGATTGATCTTCTGCAAAAAGTATGGCGAATGGACTGCTGAGGACTGGGGCAAAGTCATATTCTGCAATGAAGCCCCTTTACGATTGTTTGGGGCATCTGGAAAAAGGCTTGTCTGGAGAAGAAAAGGTGAGCGCTACCATCAGTCCTGTGTCATGCCAACAGTAAAGCATCCTGAGACCATTCATGTGTGGGGTTGCTTCTCATCCAAGGGAGTGGGCTCACTCACAATTTTGCCCAAAAACACAGCCATGAATAAAGAATGGTACCAAAACACCCTCCAACAGCAACTTTTTCCAACAATCCAACAACAGTTTGGTGAAGAACAATGCATTTTCCAGCACGATGGAGCACCGTGCCATAAGGCAAAAGTGATATCTAAGTGGCTCGGGGACCAAAACATTGAAATTTTGGGTCCATGGCCTGGAAACTCCCCAGATCTTAATCCCATTGAGAACTTGTGGTCAATCCTCAAGAGGCGGGTGGACAAACAAAAACCCACTAATTCTGACAAACTCCAAGAAGTGATTATGAAAGAATGGGTTGCTATCAGTCAGGATTTGGCCCAGAAGTTGATTGAGAGCATGCCCAGTCGAATTGCAGAGGTCCTGAAAAAGAAGGGCCAGCACCGCAAATACTGACTCTTTGCATAAATGTCATGTAATTGTCGATAAAAGCCTTTGAAAAGTATGAAGTGCTTGTAATAATATTTCAGTACATCACAGAAACAACTGAAACAAAGATCTAAAAGCAGTTTAGCAGCAAACTTGGTGAAAACTAATATTTGTGTCATTCTCAAAACTTTTGGCCACAACTGTACATTAATAAAGTCATATTATTTTGGTACCAGACAATCTTAAATCTAATACTTGTGTAGAAAAAACAGTACACTACCTAACAAAAGTATTGTGGTCGATCCCAGTTGTAAGAGCAACAAATAATAACTTGACTTCTAGTTGATCGTTTGGAAAAGTGGCAGAAGGTTGATTTTTCCGATGAATCATCTGTTGAACTGCATCCCAATCACCACAAATACTGCAGAAGACCTACTGGAACCCGCATGGACCCAAGATTCTCACAGAAATCAGTCAAGTTTGGTGAAGGAAAAATCTTGGTTTGGGGTTACGTTCAGTATGGGGGCGTGCGAGAGATCTGCAGAGTGGATGGCAACATCAACAGCCTGAGGTATCAAGACATTTGTGCTGCCCATTACATTACAAACCACAAGAGAGGGCAAATTCTTCAGCAGGATAGCGCTCCTTCTCATACTTCAGTCTCCACATCAAAGTTCCTGAAAGAAAAGAAGGTCAAGGTGCTGCAGGATTGGCCACCCCAGTCACCAGACATGAACATTATTGAGCATGTCTGGGGTAAGATGAAGGCCACATATAAGCCACTTCTGATACCAAATGATCAACTAGAAGTCAAGTTATTATTTGTTGTTCCTAAAACTTGGATAGGCGACTTTTGTCAGGTAGTGTACATCAAATAGTACAGTATAAGAATACTGAAAATCAGATTGTTTGTGTTTTTTTAATGGTGTGCCCCAAGGTTCAGCATTGGGACCACAAATTTTTTCTTCTATTTATATAAGTAATCTAACATAATTTTTATGACCTTATATGTAACATCTTAAATCTACATCTGATCTTCTTCAAAAGGCAGCTAATCTCAGTCTGAGGGTAACATACCATGTTACAAGACTGGATATCAGATACTACATTAATAAAGTCATATTATTTTGGTACCAGACAAACTCAAATCTAGTACTTGTGTAGAAACAACAGTATCAAGAAGTACTGTATAGGAATACTGGAAATCAGTTTATTTAATGTGGGGTTTTTTAATGGTGTGCCCCAAGGTTCAGCATTGGGACCACAATTTTTTTTTCTATTTATATAAATAACCTAACATAATTTTTATGACATAAAATATAACGTCTTAAATCTACATCTAAAAGGGCAGCTAATCTGAGTATAACATACTGCATTATAAGACAAACTCCAATCTAAAACAACAGTCCAAGTGTTTGGCTTCATTCCAAACTACCATTCAAAGTACACATTTTATGTCAAGTTTATTTTCAGATCTCAAAATTCTTTGCATATAGTTTTGTTTACTAACTCTTGATGATTTTGAAATTGCTCTGTGAATCATAACGCATCAAAATGTGATCTGTTGTTCCTAAAAAAGATTTATCCTGGGATGTCCTTGTTTCAACAGAGTATTGCACACTATTTTACACTCTTAAACTGCAATCTCTACTTATAGGAAGGCATATTTATTGGCTTCAAATTGTATTAAAAGAAATTAATTTAAATTATCCTTATGGTTTCCTTCGAATTATAAAGATTTAATTAATTTTAGGAAAGCTTTTGGTGTGTGTGTGTGTGCGTGCGTGCGTGCGTGCGTGCGTGCGTGCGTGCGTGCGTGCGTGCGTG
>CAIGQV010016226.1:2059776-2070322 GCA_903798115.1 Danio jaintianensis | reverse complement strand
GTGTGAATGAAAATCACCATAGAACTCAGCACTCATTCATAGAAAAATAACTTGCTTGCATTGAAAAATAAGGTCTTTCTTTCCAAGAAAACTGAAATTAAAGCACATTTACTGAACAAAAAGACAGTCTCCTATAGCTGTGGTCCTGTAACTGCAGCTGAGGGACCATCCTATTCTTCTGGGGTGTATACATAAGATTATGATTTTAGCACAAGGTTGTATAGATTACCATTAACACAAGTAAAATACCCTACATATTAAATGAAGTGTGCCGAAAATAATATTGTTCACTTTATTTCACTCAGAGCATATTATAATGTATTTTCATATTAACTAATGTTAAAAAGCCCAGAAGTGTGTTATTATTTTAATAATATTGTTACAAATTATTTTTACTCCAATGTAATTCAGAAATGTTTTGCCGAGCAACACAGAGACACAGTGGTGCGGTAAACACTGATGTAATGAGGTCACAGGTGTGTGTTTCTGCAGTCATCTTTCAACACGAAGAAGAGGCTCAACCAATCATAATCAAGGACCAGAAGCATCCAGATGTTTTACTGTCATATTACATTATATAAGTTAAATTCAATTCAGTTTACTTGTATAGCTGTTTTCATAATAGTTATCTTCCAAAGCAGCTTCACAAAAGGTGCACATCATTACATTACAGTCAAGATCCTAAAGGTTAAGGAGTTGTGTAATGGGTTGGCAGTATATGAACATAATCAACCTGCAGGTATACAGTATGTAGTGTCCTTCCAAAACAAATAATATTTACATGTAATAATAATACATGTTCAATGAAGTGTTTTTGTGTATTGAGCGTTTGTTGTCCTCAAAGATCTCGGATGGTTGGCATCATCTCTGATTGATTGGCACTGCGCATCTAGAGGACAGTAAACAAAGAAAACAATTAGCGTAGCTGCTGTTCATAATTTATTTGCACAAGAGATATTAATGTAATGTGAAAGAATGCATTTGAAGAGTTGTGTTTAACTGTATCCTACAGTGATATGATACATTGTGTATATGCTTGACTAAAAAGATATGTTTTAATCTAGTTTTAAACTGAGAAAGTGTCTCGGACATTATCCGGAAGGCATTTCCAGAGTTTAGGAGCCATATATGAAAACGCTCAACCTCCTTTAGTGGACTTTGTTATTCTGGGTAACTCTTGACACGTTTATGACAGATTTATGACATGTAATGTGTCTTGGTAATGTCAAGTTGACATGACAAAGACGTTGACAGGATTTGTCATCTTGGTTTTGTCAAGTGGCCATAAAGACATCTCAAAAACCATCACCGTTACATTTAAAATGACATAACTGAATGAGTGACACTTAATGACAGTTGTCATAAGCATGCATGAAATCTCTTTCAAAATTGTTGCAAACAGTTTATATGGGCTGAATTTAAACAAACAAATTAAATTTAGTAATATTCAACTTAATTTGTATGTTTAAACTCAGCCCATATAAACTGTTTGCAACCACTTACCTTAAAAAATTTAGTAAATCCCATGGAATCATTTTTTCAGTGCATGCAGATAAAAAAAACTGTTAATTTACACATTTTTTTTTTCACACTCTTTAGGTCCAAGCAGAAATCAAGAAGTCCTGGAATAGAAGGACTCTTGCTCTGGACTTCAAGAGAAAAGCCCGCAGTGGCAGTAACACATACAGCTATGGACCCATGGTATCTCACACCAGTGTTACCAATGTGACGGCACGGGGTCCGCTGGCCCTTCACCTCACCACCCGACTGGGGCCCGTCACCATTAATGGCCACAGAAACCTTCCGGGATACGTAAAAAACGGCTCCGTGTCTGAAAACTCCATCCCGTCCTCGGGTCACGAGCTCCACATACAGGAGGAAGAGCCTTCAAAGATTTTCCAGATGGAGAAAACCATCCCGGTGGTGGAGGAGGAAAGAGAAACTGTCATGTGACTTTACTGATGGACAAATGCCATATACAAAGTCAAAATGATTCGCCCTCCTGTGAATTTTTTTCAAATATTTCCCAAATTATGTTGAACAGATTCCGTTTTTCACAGTATTTCCTATAATATTTTTTTCTTCTGGAGAAAGTCTTATTTGTTTTATTTCGGCTAGAATAAAAACATTTGTTAATTTTTTTTTTAAACATTTTAAGGTCAGTATCATTCGCCCCCTTAAGCAATATTAGTTTTGGATTGTCTCCAGAACAAACCACTGTTATACAATGACTTGCCTAATAACCCGAACTTTACCCTAATTAACCTAGGTAAGCCTTTAAATGTCACTTGAAGCTGAATACTAGTATCTTAAAGAATATCTAGTCAAATATTATGTACTTTCAAAAAAATCTTCCTTAAACAGAAATTGGAGGAAAAAATATACAGGGGGGCTAATTATTCTGACTTCAACTACATATATTGAAGGATTCAAGAGTCCTTCGCTTCTCAGGATTTCCTTACAATTGCTGTTGTTGGACCATCAGCTGGAGACACAGAGAAAGACTGGAGAAATGAGCCACGAGTCTGGAAGCTTCTACAGCATCTTCACCAGCAGCATTTGGAGGAGAACAGATTTAGCTTTGCATTTTTTTATTATATTAGATATGTGTGTCTGCATTGTAGACAAGCAACGGCGGTGCTTTCAGGTCGTCAAATCACCTCCATACAGTACATGAAGAACAGTGAGTTGAAGTCATATGAAGAAGCATTGTGGGACCGTGAATTGTAAATAAGATACTCGTGTTATTTTTAAATGCATAATGTTTTTGATCAGCACTAATGTCATTTTATTTACACTAGTCCAAACAGATGCGACGGCCATCTTTGTACTATTTTAGCCGTTTTATTTTACAGTAGAAAATGTGATATTTACAACACAGGCTCATTCTGAAAACGTAGCCCTATATACATTTCTGGAGATCGCAAATTATCGAGCCAAAGGAACGTATGGCTGCATTTCGTCTTTAAAACGAATGCTACGGGGCGGTATGACGGCGTTCCTTTTCACGCTTACCAGCTGACCGCTTACCTCCGTGTGGACGGCTTTCCTGCTGTTACCAGTTTGTCCAGTAGCTCGCCATGTACGTTGGCAGAGTTGACCACGACAATGGGGTTCGAGTCTGGTAAAGAACGGTTCCAGAAAGCAGGTAAGATAAAAACAGAAGCCAAAAAAAAAAATAAACAAGTAAATAACAGGGTGAGAATGTGGTAAAATCTGAAAACGTGGTAAAAATCAGCCGAGGGCTTTTCTTTTTCTGGATTGCTTTTGAAAACTGTCGGTTGGGTTTAGGGAAGGGGGTGGGCACTGGTCGATCGGTGCTTTTGAAAACACTATTGGTTGGGTTTAGGGAAGGAGGAGGGTGGGTCAGTCGATCGGTCAGTCAGTCAGTCAGTCTACAGCCGCCTCTGGTGGATTTACGTGAGAACAGCAGGCGTGAATGGCACTTGCGAGAGAAATTTGAGATCTGAAAAAGCGTACACAGCGGCCTCTGGTGGATTCGCGAAAACAAAAACTGCAAAAAAACTTAGCTCCTGGGACGTATTTGGCGCTCTCCAGAAATGTATATAGTGGTACGTTTTCAGAATGAGCCTGGGTTGTATATTTAATTGTTTGTTGCCAAATCTCGCCACGCTGTGTGATTTTATTTATTTTTTTGTTTCCTGACGGTGAAAACAAAAGATGATTCCCTCCATAGATTTATACAGCGCACGCTTGCATTATTGCCAGTGATAATGAAGTGATTTTTGCCACTGGTGAAATATCCACACATTTTATTTGTAGGAAATAAGTGTGTGCTTTTTGGTTTCAGACTAATGTTTGGGCTGCCTTAACCATCGCAATACATCACTAACCGATCACTTTATATATTGGTCAATATCTAGAGTTGTGCTGGTATGGTTTCTATATAGTTGCTAAGCTATTTTGAGTGGTTCCCGTTTGATTAACCCTTGTGTACTGTTCAAATTGACTCCCCTTTCGTTATGTTCGGGGCTGTTTTTGCCCCATTGATTTCCATTATAACCACATTTTTTAATTGCAAAGCCATGACAGAATATAATCATTCATTTTTGATTGTTTCTGGTTTTCCCTGTTGGGAAGAGGTCAAATGTGTCATGTTGAATGAAAGCCTTGTTATTAGCGACACTGGTGGACGTTTGGTGAACTGCAGCCACCATATCAAAATATCATTTAAAATAATATAGTCTGCTCGCCACAAAGTAAAAAAAATTCTGATTTGAAGTACAAAAAAAGCCGTGAATAAACCGCAAATAGCCGTAAATTGCCAGATACTTTATATCTGAATATGTGCCGCACACTTTTCTCTCAGTAACCCCCTTAAAAATACGAAAGCATAGGAAAATGGATATTTCTGAATAAATTGACCCGCATCATGCTGACAGATGAGCTCATTTAAATTACTCTCTAATAAAAGTCGTATTATAAAGTGTATTTGAGACTCTAGACTCTATACATCAGGCTACAGTGAGACTATAGTTAAAATTAATCCATTTTTTGGCATTATAGTAGAGCTATTTTAGCATCATCTAGGGCTTTTATAAGCATGTAACTCAGGTTCATGTAAATGGAACTTTTTAGATTTTACTGGTGAAAAATATCCCAAATTCATCACATTAAAATGGCTTTCACAGACAACCTAGGAAATCTGGAAAGGCCTTTTGTTTATGTTGTGTTACAAGCTGTTCACACATTGGCAGTAAACAGAACATTAATATATTCCTGCACGTGGCCCCTTTAACAGGACACATGATTTGAGGCTTCATTTGTGTGCAGAAAAGTGTGAACTGGCATTAATATTAAAGATAAACCCATATGAAATACAGCAAAAATAACACAAATTATTGCAATATATACACTTAAAAGATTGCTACAGTTTTGCATTTAACAAAGCAAATGTGATTACAATATTTTCAGTAATATAATGAAGCTAATTGCAGAACAAATATGGATCTGTTGAGCATTTTTATGGCAAAGTTATTAAAATGAATTACTGTATATTCTTCGGCAGCACCTCATTTACTGTACCTTGCTTTTATCCTCTGTTATTTCCCTTTAGACTACACAGTATATTTTGAACATAATGCCGTAGAAATAAAAAATCTTGGCTTTCTTGTAAATAAGTTATGAGTATTATAATCCGTACTGTACGAGTTTTCAGGGAATTCATGATTCAAATCCTCTCGAGAGCTGTTTACTGAATATATTTCTCACTTTCCCCGTTATCACATAATGAATGACTCTCGTATATGCTTATGTATAGATTTCATCCTGAAAAGCCTTCTCGTGCTATTACAGTCACAGTCGGGCGTTTATATAATGTATGTTATTACTGTAAGAGGATCATGCCAAATTACAGTCGTTTATATTTTTAGTTCCTGCAGCCGTAAGAAAGTAAAGAGTATGTGCTGGGATTTCACTCAAGTCAGTATTTTCAGCCTGATCTCATGAGGAAACGTAACTATTTTACATTTTGTAAGTTTAGTAGCTAATCCGTACGAGTTCAGTTGTACGAAAATGTAAGATTTTTTTAAAAGGAGGCGTGGCCAAAAACAAACCCCACCCCTAAACCCAATCGTCATTGGGGGATTTCGTAGTAAAATGTACGAATGAGATTGTGCAGATTCATATGAATTAGCCACTGGATCAAATAGTTATGAATTGACATGAGATAGCGTTGGTACTATTATATGTGAGAGGATCATGCCAAATAACAGTCGTTTATATTTTTAGTTCCGGTTGCCGTAAGAAAGTAAAGAGTGTGTGCTGGGATTTCACTCAAGTCAGTATTTTCAGCCTGATCTTACAAGGAAACGTAACTATTTTACATTTTGTAAGTTTAGTAGCTAATTCGTAATAGTTAATTTTGAAAATGTATAATTTTTAAAAGGAGGTGTGGCCAAAACCAAACCCCACCCCTAAACCCAACCGTCATTTGGGGATGAGCAAATCCTACTAAAATGAATGAATGAGAGCGTACAAATTCATACGAATTAGCCACTAAATCAAATACATAACTATTTTGTTGGTTTAGTAGCTTATTTGTACGAGTTCAGTCATATAAAAATATATGATTTTTTAAAAAGGAGGCGTGGCCAAAACCAAACCCCACCCCTGTATTTTCAGACTGATCTCACGAGGAAATGTAACTATTTTACATTTTGTAAGTTTAGTAGCTAATTCGTAATAGTTAATTTTGAAAATGTATAATTTTTAAAAGGAGGCGTGGCCAAAACCAAACCCCACTATCATTGGGGATGAGCAAATTGTACTAAAATGTACGAATGAGATCGTACAAATTTGCACGAATTAGCTGCTAAATCAAAAAGTTACGTATTGGCGTGAGACAGCGTTGGTACTATTGTATGTGAAAGGATCATGCCAAATTACATTCGTCGTTTATATTTTTAGTTCCTGCAGCCGTAAGAAAGTAAAGAGTGTGTGCTGGGATTTTACTTAAGTCAGTATTTTCAGCTTGATCTTACGAGGAAACGTAACTATTTTACATTTTGTCACTTTAGTGGCTAATTCAGTCATACGAGAATGTACGATTTTTAAAAGGAGGCGTGGCCAAAACCAAACCCACCCCCTAAATCGTCATTGGGGGATGAGCAAATCGCACTAAAATGTATACGAATACGAATTAGTCACTAAATCAAAAAGTTACGTATTGGCGTGAGACAGCGTTGGTATTTATGGTTTTCGGCTCACAGTCTGTTATGTATAATCTAATGCTGCTTTTTGTTACTCCATGTATATACGTTAATATCGTGAACACATGAAACATTACGAGCTAAATGTGTTCCTGTCTCTGGAATGTAAACGGCATATAAAAGGAAAGTTAATCAAGAAAGAAAGAAAAACGTTTCAATTTCGAACGTGCTCCAATTTAACGTTACAATGGAAATGGACGTTTTTGCTTGTTTTGTTTGTTCTGCACATTTAAGCTTGAATCTGAGAACAGACGACTTCAGTTGTATTATTTATAAAACGTAATCTATTTTTGCACTTTGTATGTCTTGGTGCTCAGTTGAGGTTGATTAGGAAATGACGGCTGGAAAGGATGGATGTGTCGTTAAGTTATTAATTATTGAAGTGTCGTGTACATCTGCGTAACAGATCAATAAGTGAAGATGTTGATTTTATTTTTACAGCGTTCAATAACTGATTTACAAAGTATTACGCCAAGCTTCATGTACTTTTTAGGAAAGATGCATTGCAGCAAGGAATATTTTGACCAAAACATTTACAATTGTTTCAGCATTTACTGCTCTTTTCTATATTACGACCAAGTTCCAAGCAGCATAAAAGCACTTGAGGAGTAAATGAAAGTTTTATTTTTGCTTTTTTTTTTTTTTTAAGTGCAGCTATTATGGATTATGAAAAGTTCCTATTTTGGTCTTGGGAGTCCCTGAGAGCAGGTAGAAATGCATACAAATTTTTTGAGAGTCAATAACAACACCCGGTGCACATTCAGATTTCAAACTCTGCAGGGTGTTTTCATTCACTTAGAGCTGTGTTACGCACTGCATGAAAGAGCGTTTTCCAAAATCCATAATAGGGGCTCTTTAAATATGACATTTTGATTTTATTTATTTTTGTTTGTTTGTTGATGTTGTTGTTTATGTTACATAAATGCGAACAAACTTTCTGAGTTCACCAGTGTTGTATTATTTAGTGCTGATCATGTGTATCGTGTGAATAAGAAATAAATGAAAGTGTATAATTAAGAGAATCATTTATTGTCACGATTTGCTATTTACAAATAAAATATTCTGTAAATGTACATTTATAAATTTTCTTACAAAAAAATAAAAAATGGCGGACGAATGTTGCGCGGAGACACCACTGAGGTGTGTAAGTGTTCATTTCTTCGCAGGCTTCTTGGCACCTCCTTTCTCCTCTGCTTTTTCTCCTCCTTTTTTACCTTTCCCTCCCTCCAATGCCTCTTTCTTTGGTGCTCCTTTCTCTCCTTTTTCTCCCTTTTCTCCTTTCTTCTTTGCGGGTTCCTCTTTCTCCTCTTCTTTACCTTCTTTTGCACCTTTGCCTTCCTTTTTGCTCTCTTTTTCTTTCTTCTTTTTCTCCTTTTCTCCGTCCACTTTTCCTGCTACGGTTGGCACCTCCTCCTTCACCTCAACCTTTGCCGCTACACCAAAAATAAGAAAAGATAGGGATTCAAAAGTAATTACATATTTGACTAAATTGTTCACAAATTTACACTGTAAAAAATGGTGTATGGTTTACTATGAAAAATGTCTATTTTACAGTACACACATTTTGTGTTACACACAATAAGAGACCCCAAAATATCAATAAAAAATGCAATGAATCACTTTAGTGAAGGCAGTGAGTGTTTTATTACAGGTTTCAGCATATATACAGTTATATATATGTAACCCACCGGTCCTACTGCACCCAACCCGGTCTGAGCTGGGATCGAACCGGCGATTCTTTGCATGGGAGACCATGGCCTCTAGTGTCTGTCGCTAGAGCACCTTTTGAGGTCAGAGGAGTGAGGTTTACCTGCATAGCACTTCGCTAGCTGGCCTCTGTTACACTCACTCCCCAAAAACCTCACTCCCATCCCAAACGAGCCCCCCACGTGTAACCCACCAGTCCTACTACACCCAACCCGGTCTGAGCTGGGATGGAACCGTCGATTCTTTGCATGGGAGTCGGTTGCTCTAACAAGGAGGCTAAAGACCGAAAGAACCACCGGTTCGATCCCAGCTCAGACCGGGTTGGGTGCAGTAGTTGGGTGGGTTACATATGTATATATTATGTGGGGGAATAATAAAGCAAGGATTCTAACATAAATTTAAAGTATCAAGCGTTCCTTTATGCAGGACTAAAACTAAAGGTTAGCCGCAGTAACAAACATCCCTTTTGTGATAGAAAAGGTTTTTTGCCACCATTTTTGCCTTCCAGCTGCAACCCAGTACTGGGTAACACCCATACACACTCACATTCACACACACACACTCATACACTATGGCCAATTTAGTTCATCCAATTCCCCTATAGCGCATGTGTTTGGACTTGTGGGGGAAACCGGAGCACCTGGAGGAAACCCACGCCAACACGGGGAGAAGATGCAAACTCCAGGGTGTGAATAACAGGGAGGTTTGGGGGGGTCAGACCCCCCTAATTAACGTTTGATCCCCCTTGAAGGACATCAAAACAAGATGTATGGGGGGGGGGGTCTGCCCTTTAAATAGTTAAGAAATAGTATGCTCTGATCTGTATCTTAAATAATATTAATAATTAAAATAATAGATAACTTAAATACACATTTGACCACCCCTGTAATGGTCCGTACCATTGTGAATACATGTTTGTGCCAAAAACGGGCGCAAATCTAGAGCACCAACAGACAGAGTAAGTGTTCACAAAACATGTTTCTTGTAAAATAGGCATCTGTAGGTGTCCGTGAAACTAGATGCATAGTTTATATTTAATTATACACTTGCTTGCACATGGAAGGTAAACAGTAAAATTAAAAATACGTGCAGTCTTTCATGGTCATCTATTAATAGGTTTATTTAATATCACAAATGTCATTGAGAACCACGCAGTACCCCTCAAAACACTGAAAACATAATAACAAGTTTGATTAATAAATTAGATGTAATTGAATTAAATCTATAAATTTGGTTCACTGAGGCATATTACCGAACATAACCGAAAAACTTGACCCCCCCGATCGTCAATGTATAATTTGCACCCTGGCAAACTCCACACAGAAATGCCAACTGACCCAGCCGGCACTTGAACCAGCGATCTTCTTGCTGTGAGGCGACAGTACTAACCACTGAGCCACCGTGCCACCCTTTTTGTATGCAAGAAAAAGACTTGACCATCCCAAGATATTTAAATATATGAATCCTTTTCAAATAAAGCTAATAAATAAATCCGGTGAAGTTATATTCATATTGCAATATATATACATGTTGCAGAAAAACAAAATATCGCAATGTCCTACTAAAAATGACTCCTCCTTCAATTCGCCACACTCCTCCGGCACATATTGAGCAGACAGAGATGTTTAAAGAGCAGTGGGAATGGAGCAGACAGCACGATGATGTCAGTTAATTGCTTTCAGATTGATCAGCTGCCAAGTGCAGTCCTGAAAGACAAACACGTCGTCTTATTGAACTCGCAGTCTTTCTAGCAGTGCTCAATGTCTGATCCGACACACTCAGAGAAAACCCACAGTAACGGCATGATGCGTTACACATGCACACAAACAGCTTCCTTCAATCTACACACTAATAATCCAGTAAAACTCTAATCTGAGGAGGAGCAAAATGATGATTTTCATAATTTTAGCAATTTTGTTCAAACGTTAGAATCATCTTTCTTCAAGCTTTTATAAATGCTAGTATTCTAACAGTACTCGCTGGCAAATCTAACAATCATAAATAATAATACTTTTTATTTGATGGCACCTTTTCTAAACACTATAACAAGGCGATTAGTTGACTTTAAAAGCAGTGTGTTTATTTATTCATTCATTTTCTTTCTTATT
>CAIGQV010016226.1:2014019-2056938 GCA_903798115.1 Danio jaintianensis | reverse complement strand
TTGATTGATTGATTGATTGATTGATTGATTGATTGACTGGTTGGTTGCTTGACTGATTGATTGCTTGCTTGCTTGCTTGATTGGGAAACAATTACACATTCTGATAAATGCTAATGAAATCCTAATTTTATACAAAAATATCCATAAATGTTGCTAAATGTTGTTCATTTGCTGTGCTATTAAAATCAGGGTTATTCTACATGAATCTACCAAATATTAATTTCCTAAGTTAAAATCTGTATTATGTTTCCTAAAAAAAGAATGTAAGTGACCTTTTTGTTATTTAATGCAAAAAAGCTCTAAATGGCATTTTAAACATTTCATTTGAATGTCAAGGGAAGGGCATCCGCTGCGTAAAACATATGCTGGATAAGTTGGCGGTTCATTCCGCTGTGGCGACCCCTGATTAATAAAGGGACTAAGCCGAAGGAAGGAAATGTCAAGGGATACAATAATAAAATTAAACTACACACACATTTCTCCAGCTATCTTTATGGGAACTTCCCATAGATGTAAAGTTTAATGTACAGACTGTATATTCTCTCTCCTACTCCTAAATCCAACCCTCACAGGAAACATTTTGTATATTTACATTTTAAAAATACTTCATAATGTAGGATTTATGAGCCTTTTTCCTCATGGGGTCCCAAAAAATGTCCCCACAAGGTCAAAATTTACTGGTATTGCTATACCTGTCTGGACATTTGGTTCCCACAACATTGGGAATACAAGATACGCACACACACACACACACACACACACACACACACACACACACACACACACACACACACACACAAAGCAGTACTGCAGTTACAAGCATCAGAGGTTGTAATAGAGAAAGGCCTCACAATCTGAGAGAACAGATGAGTGTGAAATAAAATCTGCAGTGCTTGTGTGTGTGTGTGTGTGCTGTCACTGTGAGTCAGCAGTAAACCACACAACAGCACTGAGCACAAAACATGCATTTGCACAGAGAGCTTATCTTCTCAAAAATGCCTATTGTATAAATATTGACAAACGAAATACATCTTAGATATTATTAAAGCTGGGACTTTTTTTTTCTTTCAATTACATTTTTATTGCATTTCAGCCTTAAAGCAGAGCAAATAAAGGACAAATGATGAGCAATTTCATTGGAGAATAGAGATCTGTTGGTGTAACACAATGCTGTATTTTAATCACGATCACAGATGTTGAAAGATTCTGCGTGTGTGTGTGTGCGTGTGTGTGTGTGTGCGTGTGTGTGTGTGTGTGTGTGTAAAATACATCTGCCTACGACAAGTGAATGACCCAAGGCTATAATTTGAGTTCTTTTACCAGCAGCCTAACTGTGTGTTTTGACAGAAGGAAATCACACTTTCTACATCTGTCATCTGTTGTACTTTATGCAGTTTTGTCTTTATTAAATATCACTTTATCTCCCTCAGCTCACATCCATCACTTCTATAATAGTAGATGTTGTTCCTTTTCACATTAATGATACTTACAAAGTCATATTATTGATGAATTAAGGATTATTTTGGTGCAGTTCTTTGCACAACACCAAATCAACACCACGAAACAACTTGAGGCTGTTTATGATTTGTAACGAACACGTTTGCGTCACCTATCTGTCTCTATATGGACAGTTTTCTGGCGTTTGCTCGTATCTCAATATGTTGTGTTTATACTGCAGAGCGCTCGGGTTTGAGTCCGGTGAAGCACGCTTAAACAAAACAAGTAAAATCTATGTAAAATCAAGGTAAACTATGTGCTGGCAGTGCACTTTTCTTTTCCATCTGCTTCTGGAAAACACTATTGGTTGGGTTTAGCGAAGGGTTTAGCTCAAGTGTTCGCTAGTTAATCTGTACCACAAGCTCCGCCTTCTCCTGGCCGTCTACAAGAAGGACGTGTATCTGAAACGTACAACAAAACGCACCCAAAGTGACGTATCTCAGATTCACAAAAATGTAAACAGCGCCCTCTAGTGGATGTGTCATCTGAAATGTGCTACAAAACATACCAGGAAAATGTAGGCAGATGCACATATTTACAATGTTACAATGCATTTGTATTCATTTCCCTTTCAGAAACACAACAGTTGTGGAAGGAGATTATTTAAATTAATGACTCAACATGATTTACTACGTTTTGCAGTAGTCAGTTTAATAGTATTTGTGCCATTAATGATCCAAAAGCACATTTTAACTCATTGTTAAACCTGTGTTGATAGTAAATTATTGATCATTGTCAGCTCAGCTCGTTTCTAACCTAATTTATTCTGCTTTTGGTTGAATTTATTGACTATTATTTAAACAAGTTGCTGCAGTTGTGCTCTTCAATTTGCACTGTAAGTACTTGCACAAAAACCCTCAGAGAGATTTAATACGGTAATTAATTATATACAGTATTTTGCAATGTTGATAACACTCAGAAAATGATGTGAGCTGAATCAACACAACTCTTGAGGGCTTTTTTTTGCAACAACTTAATTGCTTTATGTTAAATCCACTTAAATTTCATTCATTCATTCATTTTCCTTCGGCTTAGTCCCGTATTTATCAGGGGTCGCCACAGCAGAATGAACCGCCAACCATTCCGGCATATGTTTTACGCAGCGGATGCCCTTCCAGCCGCAACCTAGTACTGGGAAACTCTCACATTCACACACACATACACTACGGCCAATTTAGTTAATCCAATTCCCCTATAGCGCATGTGTTTGGACTGTGGGGGAAACCGGAGCACCTGGAGGAAACCTACGCCAACACAGGGAGAACATGCAAACTCCACACAGAAATGCCAACTGACCCAGCCGGGACTCGAATCAGCGACCTTCTTGCTGTGAAGCCACAGTGCTAACCACTGAGCCACCGTGCCGCCCCCGACAATTGTACATGTTGTCCCAACACAAATTAATTGCATGGAACCCAGCATTTTTTTACAGTGAAGTATTTGCGATACTTCAAAACGTGTATCAACAAAGGGTGACAGAAACCCAGCTATAGTTACAGTTTCTCTGATAAAAATCCTCGTTTTTAATCTAATATTCTCATTAAGACATTTAATTACCCACCGAAGAGTACAAGATTCCACAGCTCTAAACATTTCATGCACCTGCACTACTTCTGTTGATAACATGTTGTACAGCCTGAATAGAATCCATAGCTTTTACATCTTCAGTTTATAAAACAACTTTTAACCTGTGTTGGGCAGAAATCAGCGAGGTTAATTATTTGGCCTGCTTGCTGGAAGGTCAGGGATTGAATCTGAGGGTTACGATGGTGTGTGGGTGAGGCAGGTCGTACTGCAATGACCGTTTCTATCCAGTGGTTCTGGGCTGGAAACTGGTCATGCTCTGGCTAATTCATTAAAAGCATGGAAGATAAACACGGATAATGAAAAAAACTGATTCAGAGTTTTAAGACTGATATTAAAGAGTATTTTGTGACAGCTCAAAAGCTACCGATAATTAGTAACAAGCACGTATGACAATAGAGACAAAGCAACTAAAATAAATGTACAAATATTTGATACTTATAAGTGGAAAGTTGAAAAGTTGAAGTGGTGTGTGTAGCTCAACCCAACATTGTTCATTTTTAAAAACTCATTATGAAGCTCACACTACAGCTTTTAGAGGAGATACAACAACGTAAAGGTGACTACGACTATATATAAACCAGAGGTGAACAAGCTCAGTTTTGTCAGCCCAATCTCACAAGGAACTATTTTATGTATTGTCAGAAAGTGGCTAATTTGTACGAATTTACATGATTTTATTTACATGAAAATGTACAAAAGGTGGTGTGCACCTAAACGCCAACCTGATTTCACCAAGTAGGACATGTTCCTGGATTAACATCTATGTTGATCCTGGAACAACATTCCAATCAGCCAATCAGAATAAAGGGATACGTTTACCTTTTATGTTAAGTTTAGGCTTACGGTTAGGTTTATGAACTTCTACATGATTGTTCTCCAACTATTATTTCCCTCTGATTTGGGGAATAATTTACAGTTCTGGTTGGGTTTAGGTGTAGGGAATAGGTATGGATTACATTTTCCAACAAAAATGATGTTCCAGGATCAACATAGATGTTAATCCAGGATCACATCGTACAGGATCACGGCAAAATCATGACGTGCGTACCTAAATCCTACTCCTAATTGGGAGATGAGCAAATCATACTAAAATGTACGAAAGTGAACAGTGTTATAAGAACACCCCAAAATGATAAAAACCATCCTTGGGTTTAATTCGAGTTTTTTTTTTTTTTACTTTGACTCAAGTTCCATTGGTTTGCATGGAGAAGGCAGGGTTCTGCAGTGGGTTGATTTGAAATGTATTGGCTTCATTTTTCAGGTTCTGCACACCCACAATCACCACACAGAGCTCCAACAATTCAACATGAGACATATTATCTGCTTTGGAGAATAAATCTCAATTCTTGAGAACTCCAAACTTCATTTATGTTGCCTCTTTTGCATTTATTACAACCAGAAGAAGACCTTTCTATAGATCAGGGGTGTCCAAACCTGATCCTGGAAGACCACTGTCCTCCGACCCTAAATAAACACATCTGAAGCAGTTATTCAAGCTCTCAAGACTTTTTGTAGACTCAAGAAAATTGTAAACTAGTAAAACACTGCGTTGAGCAAATCATACTAAAATGTACGAAAGAGATCGTACAAATTAATACGAATTAGCCAATAAATCAAATCCAAAAGTTCTGAATTGCCGTGAGCCCGCAATGGTCTTGCAGGGTTTTGATCTGACCTTGATGAAAAGGCACTTGCCTTTGTCTTTCTAGTAACACTCAGACCTTGATTAGCATCGTCAAGTGTATTTGATTAGGGTTGAAGCAAAACTCTACAGGACTTGGTCTCTAAAGGACAGAACTTGCCTACCCTCAGTCTAAACTGAATGGAAAAATGGTCTGCAGAGCTGCACAATAACAGTCAATTGAAATTGCAAAACTATTGTAACCAATCTACTGTGCATTACCTTTTGTTACATGAATGTTAAATACTTTTTAATTTCCACAATTAAAGCAGTATTACTTGTGTTGATTTTTAGCACTTCTTCTGTTGAATGAAACGAATGCTTTCATCTTAAATTACCATGCAAGAACAATGTAAATAATTTAGATTCAATCCTAGCTGCGTCACTAGCCGGCACTCTGGCTCCCAACGCATCATAAGAGCCAACCCGCATCATCATTCCACAGATTTCTTCTCTTCAGGAAGCGATTCAGTTTTCGTGCATCAAGATTGGATTTGTTCAGGGACCTCTTTGAGTGGATTACTCTTGTAGTAAACATAATGTAATTTTGTAAGTCTGTGCATTGTGTGCAAGGACACGCACGGTAGGCATGTCAAGTGTTTGAGCATTCATCACGCTCGTGTTGGACTTAATGCTGCCGCTGATTGCATGCACTGTGAGAATTTAAAGTACTTTATTCCTGGATCACCTTCTTTTAAAGGAAAGAAGAGGGACACAACCTTCAGTCAGTCTTTTACTGTGATTACCTGAGGGGGAGTCCTGGGGGTCTGCTGTCCAGCTTGAGGCTATGGAGTGTAAAAAGATGGAATTTTTCTCTCACTGGAGCATGTTAACCCCATTTCACCAGTTGAATTTGCTCATAGTTGGTCATGTCTCAGCCTGGATGCTGTCAATGCAATGTTTTTCATTGCATATGACCACTGTGTCATAATTTGAGGAGTTCAGCCATGGTCAGAGGTCAGCAGGCATGGCCTTCTTCACCTTATACTGAGCTGCTTGAAATAATCTTGCTTTCTGTGTAGGGATCTACCCAGGATTGACCTGATGTGGTTCAGTTGGTAATTAAATTTAAGTTAGAAGAGCAAAGTCTTTGCTCATTATAACACTCACCCTCATTGGACCTTGTCTTTCCTCCAGAACCTCCTAATGAGTTGCTGAGGTCAAGGAAGCAACCCACTTGACTACTCTCACTTTATCATTATAACAGGCATAGAAGTGCAAGGCTAAACAGCTTTGACATCAAACAGGCGCTAACAAAGTCTTACTGTATTTGGCTCAATCTTATGCCAAATTCACACTGCAGGATTTTTAAAGTTGTCAGATCGCTGTTGTTTTAACACCTAAAATGAGCTGGAGTATCATTCAGTTGCTGGTGTCTTCACATTACAGGATGGATTGACGACAAGAGGTTACACATTGCATGACCTTACAATGGGAAGAACTGCAGACAACTCTGTTGGGTCCGCAACTACTGCAGATATTGTGGTGTAAAATTCCTCCCCAAACCTCCCACTGTCCTCTATCTTGCCTTCTCACTGACTGTAGGTAATCACTGATGTATTTTTCAGTTAGAACTCATTTCACACAGGAGGATTTTGATTCACCGACAAGTCCAGAAATTTAGCATGCCCAATATTTCAAAGGCATCTGCGTTGCGTCAGTGATGCGTCACTCATAAGAACAAGCACCAATTTACCTTATTTGCATATCTCTTAAAACCTGTAGGCAAGTGAAAATCAGGGCTAAAATTATGCAGTGTGATCATGCAGCAACTGATCGGTAAGCCTTATTTGTCTGCCAGTCAGGCTGGTACTGTATGATGCCACACTGTACTGCAGCAGAAGTTCTGCAGGTCAATCAAGCCAACTTCCAATTGGACATTAACAAGGAAGTTGGTTTATCCGATCCAATCCAATCCAATTTAGCCCAAGGGAAAGGTCTACATCTTGTCCAAGTCTCAAAGAAACCGGGGTACATAATTTAATCCATAGGCTCAGCACACATGCAGGTGAACTAACCTGAAGATGAAGCCCACTCACCCTTCACTAATCAGTATCAGTCAGTGGATTCTCCTTCAGCTCAAGAAATTCAGCGCCCTAACATAACTGTACACTTTGTTAACAAAAATTTTAGCACTCTTATTTCAAATTGTGGCAGAAGTAAGAGTGGTGGTCCCTTATCTTAGCTGGGGCGGTTGCTAAACCTAATGGTTAGGGAGTTGGAAGTGTAATCATGTTGCAGGTTCGATTCATGATCCCGTCAGGGAATGAAGCTGGGGGGAGTGATTGAACCGCACTCTCTCCCATCTTTAATACCCAGCTGAGGTGCCCTTGAGCAAGGCCCATAACCCCTAATTGCTCCCCAGGCACTGAAAGCAATAGTTTCCCACTGCTCCAGGTGTGTTTGTGTGTGTGCATGTGTATGTGTATGTGCTCCTACTCCTCAAGCATAACGTGTATGTGCACTTGGATGGGTCAAAAGCTGAGGACCAATTTCAAGTATGGTTAAAACCATACTTGACAATACTCACTTCACTAAAGGGACATATTTTGAGGATGTATGTGTAAGCAGGATGGGCCTCTCTTCACAATTTTATCATTTGGAAGTAGATTTGAGTATGGGTTTCCAGTTTTTATCTCTTTGGATGTTCATATTTCATCTTTTGTATACCTTTTTTCGGATGAGACGTTAAACCGAGGTCCTGACTCTCTGTGGTCATTAAAAATCCCATGGCACTTCTCGTAAAGAGTAGGGGTGTAACCCCGGTGTCCCGGCCAATTTCCCTCCATAGGCCCTTACCCATCATGGCCTCCAAATTCAATTCAATTCAATTCATCTTTATTTCTATAGCGCTTTTACAATGTAGATTGTGTCAAAGCAGCTTCACATAGAAGAGTGCAGTGAATTGAAACAGTGTCAGTCCAGTTTTCAGAGTTTAAGTTCAGTTTAGTTCAGTTCAGTGTGGTTTAATTTTCACTGCTTAAAGTCCAAACACTGAAGAACAAATCCATCGTTGCGCAGCTCTACAGGTCCCGAACCATGCAAGCCAGTGGCGACAGCGGCGAGGAACGAACTTTACCAATTTGCGAAAGTGAAGGAAAAAAAACCTCGAGAGAAACCAGGCTCAGTTGGGCACGACCATTTCTCCTATGGCCAAACGTCTTGTGCAGAGCTGCAGTCTAGGCGCCGGAGGCTGGAGAACGCTGGACGTCCATCTTGGAGAAGCTGCAGATGAGAGAGGTCCCCGGCTGGTGTTCAGGCTGGCCCTTCCAAATCATCCTCATCCACCGAATTGGCTCTATCACTGTCTCTCCACTCCACCAATAGCTGGTGTGTGGTGAGCGCACTGGCGCCGTTGTCCTGTGGCTGCCGTCACATCATCCAAGTGGATGCTGCACACTGGTGGTGGTGTGGAGACAACCCCCACCCCCCTCATGATTGTGAAGCGCTTTGGGTGTATGGCCATACACAATAAATGCGCTATATAAATACACATTACATTATGTATTTAGTGTTGCTATTGCTTGACAGTACAGTAGCATGTCACTTTTTGGTGGGGGGTGCCATAGCATCAGTAACCAATGCTAAGTTACATGTAAATAAATGGATGTCGTAGTTAAGCATGTTACATTGGTTTCATGAATAGGCAACAAAACATGCAGCTCAGCATCCGAGTCCTTTCTTTCTTCATCAAAATCTGAAGATTGATCGCGGAGGTTAGTAGTTAGTAGTAGTCAGCATAACCACAGAATAACACCTGGGTTGTTTCCATATTATTGACTAACCATACATTATACCTTTTAGGAAACATAGGTTACAAACATAACTGAAATGATTCATTTTTAGTGATTATGACACCAATTAGAACAGCAGCTCTGATAAATTATATCATTCTTTCTCTCTCTTTGAATATATATATATAATTTATTCATTATTTGAATAACAGATTTGATTAATGCTACTAAGACAAAGTCAAGTGGATCGTTTCTGTCACTGGCTTGATTTACTGATGCATAAACAGTAATACATTTTGCAATAAAGAACATCTGACCATAAAATCAATCACTGAGCACAAATGAGGTATTAGAGATAACAAGCTTACATGCATATTGCTGTTTCCCATTAATTCTGCAAAGCCTATTACGACCAAAGAATCTAAAGTAGAATTTATCAAACAAATAATACTCTAAGACTTTCACATTGTTAAAATTAAATAACCATTATGTTACAATATATTAAATATAATGTTATTTTTAGTTCTGGTGTTGTAGTAATTTCTATGAGCATCACTGCACATCACAGGTCAAAGCATTAATGGTGGAGAAGTAGAAAACCTGTCCCTGTGCAGGGAGTGTAGTCTGTGTAGTTTTCCCCTGTGAAACAAAATGCACTTACTTGTACTAAATGTGCATTTGTAGTGTACATTGCGTATTCTTAATACACTTGAGTGCACCTCTGCAATGTGCACTTTGTAATAATGTCACATCAATAGTTTTGCATGTTAAATAATTTAGTTTCAATACTATATTGTCATGCTTTAAACTATTGTTGCACACCTATTTTGATGTTGAATGAGGTACATGATTATAATTCTGACTGTAGTGTTATGTGTGCATTATTTACGACTAATAGAACTCAATATAACTATTTCCTATAATTGTAGTACACTGCAACATCATTACAAATGTGTAATTTTAAAACGGTAATATGCAGTACATTAGATGCATTGAACGTCTTTAAAAGCTGTATCAGTTATACAGCAGCCTTTTTGTAGGAAAGTATTATTTCATAAAGACTCACCGAAAACACAAACATTCTCAAGAGTGCCATTTAAATCAAGGTTTTGATCACGCATACACCCTGTTCTTCATAAGCAAGAAGACATGATCGTAAACCATACAATCAGGCCACTTCACTCTGGATGGTATTTAAATCACATTTTTTATGGGTGACCTAATTAATCCAGATGTAGCCGCAGTGGAAACCCGCTGACATTATTTGCATAGCTGCGTATGAAAAATGCACGTGTCCACAGAACGAAGCCCACAAGTGTGTAATGCATTCCATCTATGAACACAAGGAGCAGGCATCCGAATGGCGCCTGACGAGGGGCTCTTCCTGTGCTAAATGGTCTCCGAGGCATCTGGGAGAGTCCCATTAGAATGTCTTTAGCTCTAATGATGAATATAATTAACTTGGGGTTTTGTGTGGTAAGTGCGAGCCTCGGTGGGTTTGTTTGTTTCAAACCTTTCGCCGTTATTCTTGGCATTGAGTGTGCATGCAATTCTCTACACCTCGTTCATGTGCAAATGGAACATCTGCATGTTGTTCCATCTCATGCATATTACAGTTTTCTGAAGAAAAAGAAAAATCTAGCCAATTTAGAGCCAAATATTTATTTTAAATCAACCATGCAGGATCCTTTTACAACTGCAAATCAGAAAAAAGTTAGGACAGTATGAAAAACGCAAATAAAAAAAGAAAGTAGTGATTTCCACATTTACTTTGACTTGTATTTCATTGCAGACAATATGAACTCAAAATATGTCATGTTTTGTCTGGTCAACTTCCTTTCATGTGTAAATATACATCCTTTCCTGTCATTCAGACCTGCAACACACTCCAACAACAGTTGTGACAGGAGCAGTTTAGGGCTAGTAATCAGGTAAATTGGTTAAATAATGATGTGATTTGAACCAGGTGATGTCAACAGGTGATTGTAATTATGATTTGGTACAAAAGCAGCGTCCAAGAAAGGTCTAGTCCTTTAGGAGCAAAGATGGGCCGAGGATCTCCAGTTTGCCAACACATACGTAAGAAAATTATTGAAATGTTTAAAAATTCAATTAAAGATAGGAAGACATTTGGATATTTCACCTTCAACAGTGCAGAACATCATTAAAAGATTGAAGGAATCTAAAGGAATTTCAGTGTGTAAAGGACAAGGGTGCAAGCCTAAGCTGAACAACCGTGATCTCCGATCTTTCAGGCGGCACTGCATCAAGAATCCTCATTCATCTAGAAGCCATATCACCACATGGGCTCAAGACTACTGCGACAAACCTTTGTCAAGTACCACAATACGTAGTTACATCCACAAATGCCAGTGAAAACTGTACTGTGCACCCTATGTTTACAGTGTCCAGAAGCGCCGTTGACTACTCTGGGCTCAGAGGCATCTGGGATGGACCATCACACAGTGGAAACGTGTACTGTGGTCAGATGAATCAGTATTTCAGGTATTTTCTTGGGAGAAATGGATGCCGTGTGCTTCGGACCAAAGAAGAAAAGGATCATCCAGACTGTTACCAGCAAAAAGCCAGGGTCTGTCATCGTATGGGGTTATGTCAGTGGCCTTGACAAAGGTAACTTCTGTGATACACCATTAATGCTGTAAAGTACAGAGAGATTTTGGAGCACAATATGCTGTCTTATTTTCCAGGGACGCCCATACATATTTCAACATTTTTGTTTTTAAATATGTTGCAAGAACCAATATAGGAATACAAAAAAATAATAATAATAATCATGAGGAACACATTAAATAATGTTTGTTGTATTGTCTGCAATGAAATACAAGTCAAAGTAAATTTAGAAATCACTACTTTCTTTTTTTATTTGCTTTTACCATTCTGTCCCAACTTTTCCTTATTTGAGGTTGTAGTAAAATATTTACTCTACCAATCATTTTTTTATGGACGCCGATGAACTGTTTGACACATACTCAAACCTTTTTTTGATAATAAAAAAAAAATCACACACAAACAAATATCAGATAAGTGTGTTCAGGAAGTAAACAGAGAGGTTCTGATGCAAAGTTGTGTTTAAAGGAAAGAGACAGAGAAAGAAAAAGAAAAGATTTGTGCTTTTTAATCATTCATTACATTATATTTTCCGAGATGCACCCAAATCTGAATTTTTCTAAAGATTCACATTCATACTTGCGACTTTCTTCTACTGACAGCAGATTCTAATGGCAGGCAAAACAAGAACACTGCATGCAGCGCATTTCACCACCTTCACCATAAATAGCCTCCATAGGCTTTTCTACTCTAAGGCACCGCAGACTGAAGACAGACAGGCAGAAAGAACAGGAAGTGCAGATGACAGTAAGAGTTCATCAGTTTAAGTGCCGGGATTGGCTGGTTCATCTTCTTCCCTGACAGCAGGAAGTTGTCCACTACCATGAGCCTGTACCTGCTCGGAGACTGTCTGGAGTGCTGAGGTTTCCACAAGAGCTGAATCAACACACAAGAGACGTGCAAAGAGGAAGAAGAAGAAGAAAGATAAGCAGAGGGAAAGGTCAACAGCACTGGAAAAGGACAGACGACACATTAGATGACACAAAAAGATCTGAATTGCAGAAATAAACACATGAAATAAAGCTGAAGTCTGAATTATTAGCCCCCTTGTATATTTTTTACCCAATTTCTGTTTAAAGGAAAGCCACATTTCTAAACATAATAGTTTTAATAACTAATTAGTAATAACTGATTTTTTTTTTTAGGGCAGAACGGTGGCTCAGTGGTTAGCACTGCCGCTTAACAGCAAGAAGGTCACTGGTTCGAGTCCCTGTTGGTCCGGTTGCCATTTCTGTGTGGAGTTTGCATGTTCTCCTCGTGTTGGCGTGGGTTTCCTCCGGGTGCTCCGGTTTCCCCCACAGTCCAAACACATGCGCTATAGGGGAATTGAATAAACTAAATTGGCCGAACTGGAATTGAGAACCACTGCACTACCAAAGCCTTGTGAATTTAAAAGAGCAGATGACACACCAAAAACAAATGCGATGTTCATAAATGAGCCAGTGTGAGATTAGTGTAAGAGTTGGACTCACCGCCGGGAACCTCCGTCAGCTCGTTGAGAGGAGGCACCGTCTCCAGTGTGTTGGCGTATTTTTTCGCAGCAAGTCTTTGCACGTGCCGAGCCTCGATCTCTTTTTTCGTCCGTGGGATTCGGCATTTGAAGATGCAGCAGAGCGTTATTACTGTGAAATGATAAAGAGAGCTTTGAAATATTTTGAAAGAGAGCTGTGCTTCACATTAGGCAGCGTCTCATATCTCTTTGTTCTGTGAATGGTGTTTTTCACCAATATGTTAATCACTTAACATGATCCACCGTGTTAATAATTAGGAGTTTATTTTGACATCTGCTTATGCATGCAAATATATGCATAGCTTGGCAAGGTGCCCCACAAAACAAGTACACATATATAATAGGGCTGCATAATATATCGTTTAAGCATCGATATTGCAAGGTGTGAATCTGCAATAGTCACATCGCAGGATCAGCAATGTCAAGTTGGGATTATAGTTGATCAGCACCACAGTTCAGATTTATGCAAAATAGAGTGAAAGATGGATGTGTTTTTAAGACCTGTGACTAAGATTTAAACTTAAACCAAAAGGTTATAAAGGTATATAAACCAAAATTAATTGCATTTAATTATTTATACAATAAAGACTATACTACTATCAAAGTTATTTTAAATGAGTTGAAACAACACAATTATTAAGTTTTTTGGGGGGACAACTTAATTGTTTTATGTTCAATCCACTTAAATGTGTAAAATCTATGAAGTTAGCTTAATCGGTTTGTGTTGGAACAACAATTGTGTGGAACCCAGCAGTGTTGTTTTATATATTATTATTATTATTATTGATTTTCTATACCTCAATACTGTTCGTTTCCACAGAAAACCATCAAATTAATTTGTATCTGTTCAATTGTATTGTATTTTATGCAGATGTTCCTCTACAAAATAATCCCAATCAATGTAAAATGATGAATTCTTTACAAATAGAGTTATGTCATCTTGTGAAATTATATTCATATCGCAAACAAACAGAAACTTACTTATTGCTAAGATGAACATGGAGAAAATTCCCACAACCTGCCATAATCGAAGTCCCCAAAACACCACGGTTTCTGAGGTGACAGGGTCTGGCTTTTTTGGAGGGTCTGTTGGCAGGAGCTACGGGATAAGAGAAAGAATTATTAGAGTTATATCTATATACAGCTGAAGTCAGAATTATTCGCCCTCCTGTGATTTTTTTTTTTTCAAATATTTCCCAAATGATGTTAAACAGATTTAGGAATTTTTCACAGTATTTCCTATAATATTTTTTCTTCTGGAGAAAGTCTTATTTGTTTTACTTCGGCTAGAATAAAAGCAGTTTTACATTTTTTTTAAACCCATTTTAAGGTCAATATTATTCGCCCCCTTAAGCAATATTTGTTTTGGACTGTCTTCAGAACAAACCAATGTTATACAATGACTAGAAGGTCGCTGGTTCGAGCCCCGGCTGGGTCAGTTGGCATTTCTGTGTGGAGTTTGCATGTTCTCCCCGTGTTGGCGTGGGTTTCCTCTGTGTGCTCCGGTTTCCCCCACAGTCCAAACACATGCGATATAGGTGAATTGAATAAGCTAAATTGCCCGTAGTCTATGTGTGTGAATGCAAGAGTGTATGGGTGTTTCCCAGTGATGGGTTGCGGCTGGAAGGGCATCCGCTGTGTAAAACATATGCTGGATAAGTTGGCGGTTCATTCTGCTGTGGCGACCCCTTATGAATAAAGGGACTAAGCCAAAAAGAAAATGAATGAATGAATGAATATAATCTTTCCCAGTGATGGGTTGCAGCTGGAAGGGCATTCGGTGAGTAAAAAATATGCTGGATAAGTTGGCGGTTCATTCCGCTTTGGCGACCCCTGATGAATAAAGGGACTAAGCCGAAGGAAAATGAATGAATGAATTATATAATAACTTTATTATTTTATCCATTGTTTATGTAATCTGCAATGCTTTGGCAATACCTGACAAGTCATGCCAAAAAAGCTCTTTCAAACTGAATCGAGTTATTTTTATGCACCTCTTTCTGTCCAGTGCAGGTACAGTAATTGCATCAGATCTGAAAGTACTGCTTTCTAATGTTGATCACAGTGGCTGACAGAAACACAGGCTGGAAACTGCTTGCGGGGGCATTTTTAGACAAAAGCAAGTGCAGGTCAGTAGAAAAAAATAATTATAATACTAATATAATATAGAGAGATTTCCATCTACACTGTAAAAAATATCTGTTAATGAACTGTCTGTATTTCGTGTTTTACGTTTATTTACAGTTGTGAATTGCATTATGGGATGTTGATCTCTGCTCTGTCCACTTTTGATGTTGAAAATTCAACTCTACAGTTTAACAAAGTGACTTTTAGTGACATTTTAGTACTTTAAAATAATAATATAATGTATAAGAAATAATATAGAGACTTAAAGTCTGTAAAATAACAGAAAATGTACTGGCAGTTTATTACAAGGTGTTTGTAGCGTAATATACAACACCAACCCAGACAATATAGCACTGCAAACTATTAAAAATGTTCATAAAAGTCACTTTTTCCAACTTTTCAAGGTTAAAAGTTGTAAGAAAGATCAAGGTCTCATAATGCAATTCAACAGCATAAATAAACAAAAAAATTCTGTTGAGCAATCCAGCGTTGTTTACTATCACAAAAAAAATACCCTAATATTGAAAAACATCACTGTATGAAATAATGTTTTGTCTAACACAATTAATAATTGAATGTCCATTTTTTAAAGTCCCATGTTCATCAATCATTCCTCGGTCTACTTAGAAACCTTGCATAATCCTTAAAAATGCGGTGCTCAGGAATCTCTCTTCTTATTATCAAAACTGAAATGCTTGTAGTGTTTAATGAACTGTGGAAACTGCAATATAGTCTTTTTCAATTGCTGAACGTACATTTTGGATAAAGGCGGTATTGGATTAAAAGAAATAATTATTTCTTAACCAAAAGCATCATATTTATTTTCATTTGAATTGTTCATTCATTCATTTTCCTTCAGCTTAGTCCCTTATTTATCAGGGGTCTCCACAGAGGAATGAATCGCCAACTACTCTGGCATATGTTTTAAACAGCGTATGCCTTTCCAGTCGCAAACCATTACCGGGAAACACCCATACACTCTCACATTCACACACACACGCATGCACTATGGCCAATTTAGTTCATCCAATTCACCTATAGCGCATGTGTTTGGACTGTGGGGGAAACCGGAGCACCCGGAGGAAACACAGAAATGCCAACTGGCCCAGCCGGGACTTGAACCAGCAACCTTCTTGCTGTGAGGCGACAGTGTTAACCACTGAGCCACCATGCCACAGATTTTAATTGTTACTACTTAAATATTTAGCATTTCAATTGATTAATCGTTCCATGCTTCCCTAATATTAAGCATGTAAAAAAAAACAGTATGTGCTTGGTTCCAGAATGTGAATATATAGTCACTTTTTTTCTGCTAGTGCAATACAATTTTGAGCTGGTGGCAGTGCTAATTAGGGCTGCACAATATATCACCAAATTATCATTATTGCGTAGTATAGAATATGCAATATACATATCGCAGACATGTGATAAATTACATTTATTTTATGCATTTGATGTTTATCTAAATTTGACCAATCAGATGGGACCTTGCTATCTTTAGCCCCGCCTCCCCAGTAGTTGCTGTTCTGCTATTGGCTGGAGTGGCCCAAATCTGAATTCAGAGCTGAAAATAAACACTAATGGGTGGAGTCGAGACGAGAGAGGAAAATGATAACAGCCAATCAGAGTCCAAATATTTGCGGAGGTTTTCACTCATTCATGGTGTTTTAAAGACTACATTTTTGCACCTCGACAGTTTTTTTGTCTGAATTTGAATTAATTAGATCTAAAAATATATATATATTTAACTGTTTATTTTAATATCCTTTAATAAATAAAATAGCATAAAAATAGCATCTTTTTTGGGAAACGAAATATCGTTATGGTGCGTTCACACCAGATGCAGAGGAATCGTCAAGCGCGAGTGATTTACATGTTAAGTCAATGCAAAGACGCAAATAGACATCCTGTCCATCCGTTAACCAATCAGGAGCTTGCTCTTTGTCGGGGAGTGATTATGACGTAGCGCCTGTTGTTGGCGTCACGAGGGAAAATCCACCTGCCAACACCGGACAACAGCTCATCAAACTGGGCTTGGCTCAGTTGGAAGCACCGCTGAAAGCCTCCATCATCCAGGTACAGTTTCTGGAGGAGTTGATAAACTCACAGAGCTGAGTGCACCTCTGAAACGATGTAATGGACTCAGACATGGCGCCAAATCAATCTACGCTGTTTTTCAGCCTTCCTAAAGCTCATGAAGCACAGCTACTCTCTCAATAAAATCCATGTTAGCCATTTAGCAATGAAGCTAGAGTCACCGGGCAGACAGAAGACTCATCCATGACGCGAATCCGAGTCTATTGTGAAGTGAATTTCACGCACAAATGAAGCGAATTTGACGCGTGAATGAAGTGAGTAAACTCAAAATGTTCATGCATCTATTTACGCGTGAATAGCGCGATTTATTCACACAAGCCGCGTCTGGTGTTAACACAGCATAAGAAATATCGTTAACGCAATGCTCAGCAACAATATTGCATATTTTTCCAGTATCGTGCAACCCTAGTACCGATTTGCAAAACTGGTAAGAGGTGACATTCTGTTGCATATGAGATTCATCGCCAAATGCACCAGAAGCAGAATGAAATAACGCATGCCAGACCAACCATTCTTCAGCTTAGTTCAACAGAAAAGACAACGCTGCGCAATCCAGAGCAAATGCAAAAAGTTCTTACAGAGCCCTTCGATGCAAACCGAGATAAATTAAACAACACTGTCATACACTGTCATGTACCTGTGAACTAATTATTCATTCAAAATAAGTACCTAGTCAAGAATGTGTGATTTTTGGATCCAGGCAAAGAAGCAGGAACACAGGTACAGGATCTTAGCATTGTCAAAACAAGCAACTAAACCCTTAAAGTCCAAAGAACAGAAACCAAAGTGATTTATACTCAAGTATAACCCAAACTTTTTGAATGGTTATCTTCAGCTCTGACAGATTCAGGGGACCATGCAGGCACCATTCGTGACAGTAGCTTTAAAGTAAGAGTTTGTTGTCTTTGTTTGAATAATTTAGCAGGTTTATGTTATACCAAGCCGTAGTGAAAAGTTGGAATGAAGTATTCGCTCAAGTGTTGACACGTTGATGTGTTGTCCATGTTTCTGAAACAGGAATCTATCACTCCATGTCTCATCTGTTGTCTTATTCTTCCCAGGTCTAACTATTATACCTGCAAACAGACTTCACTTCACTTGTCCTCAGTCTCCAGGTCTGAAGGTCATTTTGTTCTGCTCAGTAAATCTGGTGACACAAATCGTACAAATGTCATTGTCGCATAAAAATTGATGCAGTTGCTCGTACGATACTTGCACAAAAAGTATCTTCCAGCCTGTCACATTGGAGACCTCATAGTTCCTCATGGTTCAGGAGTTGATGAGCAGCTGCTGGTGTTGTATGTTGAGATGTCATGTACCAACATGATGGTGGTTTAATCTGTCAAGAAGTACATGCCCTTTTGACATGGGCATAACAAATCCTGTTGAGTCCTGTTTGGTTAAATGTACAACCCCAAATCAGAAAAAGTTGGGACAGTATGGAAAACACAAATAAAAAAAGAAAGTAGTGATTTCCAAATTTACTTTGACTTGTATTTCATTGCAGACAATACAACAAACATTATTTAATGTGTTCCTCATGATTTTTATTGTTTTGTCTTGTTTGTTGTTTAAAAAAAAAAACATGTATTGCGATTTTGGTTCTTGTAACACACTCCAAAAAAAGTTGTGACAGGAGCAGTTTAGGGCTAGTAATCAGGTTAATTGGTTAAATGATGATGTGATTTGAACCAGGTGATGTCAACAGGTGATTGTAATTATGATTTGGTACAAAAGCAGCATCCAAGAAAGGTCTAGTCCTTTAGGAGCAAAGATAGACCAAAGATCGCCAGTTTGCCAACACATACGTAAGAAAATTATTGAAATGTTTGAAAACAAAGTTCCTCAATTAAAGATAGGAAGACATTTGGATATTTCACCTTCAACCGTGCAGAACATCATTAAAAGATTCAAGGAATCTGGAGGAATTTCAGTGTGTAAAGGACAAGGGTGCAAGCCTAAGCTGAACAACCATGATCTCCGATCTTTCAGGCGGCACTGCATCAAGAATCCTCATTCATCTAGAAGCCATATCACCACATGGGCTCAAGACTACTTTGGCAATCCTTTGTCAAGTACCACAATACATAGTTACATCCACAAATGCCAGTGAAAACTGTACTGTGCCAAAAGGAAGCCCTATGTTAACAGTGTCCAGAAGCGCCATCGACTTCTCTGGGCTCGGAGACATCTGGGATGAACCATCACACAGTGGAAATTTGTACTGTGGTCAGATGAATCAGTATTTCAGGTATTATTTGGGAGAAATGGACGCCGGGTGCTCCGGACCAAAGAAGAAAAGGATCATCCAGACTGTTACCAGCAACAAGTCCAAAAGCCAGGATCTGTCATTGTCAAGTTCCCTTGGCAAAGGTAACTTGCACTTCTGTGATGGCACCATTAATGCTGAAAAGTACATAGAGATTTTGGAGCACAACATGCTGCCTTCAAGAAGACATCTTTTACCAACTTTTTATGATTTGGGGTTGTACTTTACAATAGATATAGCTCCAAAGCAACTTTTGAGAAAACCACAATGAAAATTTTTGTGATAATTTATTCACTCCCATGTCATTTTAAACCCATAAGACCCATTGTGTGTGGGGTGTAATGATTTACTCAATATATAACACAATACTGGTAACAGGGACCAACTCTCACTTTTAACTAGTGGCTTATTACCTGCCGTTTATTAAGATATTGGCTGTTTTTTAGTATTTAAAAAAGTACATATATTGCTTCATCATATTCAACATCCTTAATCCTACCCAATATCCCAACTAGTACCTTAATAACTAGGTATTGTTTTAAAAATGCGTTAAATTATCCCGGACGAGCCCCCCAAAATACAGCAAAATTAGTAGTTTATTTAGTTAAATTCACAATTAATGGTTTATTTGAAGGTGCAGTTTGCTCTGTTAACAAAGTGTGACCAAGAGTTTTTATTAGTAGTATTACTTCTAAAACATGGTAGAATTGTACAGAAATGTGCTGTTGGTTAAAAAGCCATATTTAGGTATGGATTTTTGGTCCTGGTCCACCAAAATAAAAAATAATCATGATTCTGCAGCTGAAAATACAGAATTAAGTTAGACTGCTGCATGCACACTGTGACTGGCTACATATGAATAGCCCATTTTTACTGACATTTGGCATTATCAGGACAAACAAAGAGTCCCGCTTGAATTTTTAGCACTATATTCAATGCTATATATAGTAATTTAATGCAGTTTTGTCACTGTTAACATGTTTTGCAGGCATTTGTGAATCTCTTACTGACAGGTCGGTCACACAGACCCTTCAGTCTCACCTTTCTCCTATTAATACACTTACATGATAAGAATAAACCACCTAAAGCACTTTGAATAATCATACTACTAAAACCAAATGCCATATAGTGATTTAAATTATGTTCATGCAGCTAGGGAAGTGTTAGGGAAGAAAAGGACCTAAGATTTTGAGGAGAAAAGTTTGAGGTGGACGACCGTTTTGATTTCAAGTTTGTAAGTCATTGTAACACCATTAAATATAACTCAAAAGTCAAAATCTCAACTACACTTTCACGTGAACGTGTTGAATCTCCAGATGCAATTACAACCATTCGGATAACTGTGCTTTTGAGTTTGAGAGAGAAAAAGAGAGGGAGGTGGGAGTCAAATCCATAGCCTGAGACTTTAAACTGTGTAAGGGGGAAAAAATCTGATTACAGTCAAGTATTGACTTTTTGCAGATAATGGAATTGGGTATTTCAACCAACCATTGTAGAGATGAAAAATTGCATGATAATAGGCTGCTGATAATTTAGCAACTACAATGAATATAGAGGGAAAGGAATATTAAATCACCAATAAATTTAGCAACCCGTCATTCAAGCAGCATGTACAAATTAAAAATGACACAAGAGTCCTAAACTGCACAACATAGATTACATCACAAATGATTGAACATGTTCTCCCCGTGTTGGCGTGGGTTTCCTCCGGGTGCTCCGGTTTCCCCCACAATCCAAACACATACACTATAGGTGAATTATAAACTAAATTGGACATAGTGTCTTTGTGCGAATGAGTATGTGTGTGTATAGATGTTTCCCAGTACTGGGTTGCAGTTTGAAGGGCATTTGCTGTGTAAAACATATACTGGATAAGATAGCGGTTCATTCCGCTGTGGCGACCCCTGATGAATAAAGGGACTAAGCCGAAGGAAAATGAATGAATGAATGAATGAATTATCCCGGACGAGCCCCCAAAAATACAGAAAATTTGTAGTTTATTTGGTTCGAGGGGGAATATATTTTCAATGAAGGGACAAAAATCTCTAAAATATGATTAAAAAACATCAAATTGTGTTCCAAACACGAACTGATTTATTATGTGATTAGAACGACATAATAAAGGTTTGTTCAAATCTCTAACCCTAAGTGTCACCAAAATAAATGCTAATGCTTGCCTTAGCAAGAACCACTAACAATTAGTATTGATTAATCCCATTAGTTTTAAGTATTGACTGATTAACATGATATTTTTTGGTAGATAATGTTAGCGTTTCCTGTCAGTATGGCTGAAGATAAGAGATGTCCCTCAGCTAAAAGTAAATTACTATTGATGTTTCAGCCATATTCAATAAAGTCTGAGATTTCCACATGGCCCCCTGCTGTCTCACGTCAATAGATAGAGCTACATTCGGAGCTTGGGACCTGTGTCTACTGAGTTTACTGTACAACCAGGCTAACAATTTACATGCAGAAACTCTCCAATGTGTATACAGGAGTATAGATTTATAGGTCTGATCAATAGGCTGATATCTTAACCAGAGAACTGAGAGAAATCCTTTTTTACTACACTTACTACGTAATATCATAAGAGCGGAGTGCCTCAGGGATGTGTACTAAGCCCGTTCCTGCTGTGAATAAATATGACTGAAAACTGAACGAAATTCCTTACACTACTCCCTCTGTGCCGAAACTGAGTCCTTTCTGTTCTGTTGAGCTGCATGGGCTCTGCATTGAAATCAATCAGACAGTTAGCAACGTCTGTTTTCATTCGGTATCGCATACTTTCAGCTGAAACCAAATAACAGGATTCCAGTCAAGGAGATGCTTTTTGAAAATTAATGTATTCTACACTGTAGGAAAAACATCCAAAACGTCCTGGCAGAAAATCACCATACCTTTTCCATCAAGCTTCAACTGACCTTTCTTTCAACTCTAAAACAACACTATGAAATGTAAAATACCTGTGAAAGATCATTATGGAAAACCCCTTCATATTGAAGAGCCTATATAAAAATATATATTTCATGCCTCATGTTATGTTTGTCACAGTTTTTGGTTCAATTTGCATACTGTACAGTATGTCTTTCATTTTGTCTTAGATTCAAAGTTGTGTTTCCTGTTTAGTTATGGTTCCTGTAATGTGATTCCCGGTGCCCTTATGCAATCTGTCATGTGCTTCCTATGTTCATTGGTTCCTTGTATGTATCATGTATTGATTTTGTCATGTGACCCCATTGTTTGGTATATTTACAGTAGGCCTGTTGTCTAGCTTTGTCGATGAGTGATTAAAGTAGGGCTGCACAATATTGGAAAGAACTGATACTGCGATATTTTATTTTTCTGTGATAAATATTGCAATATGAATATAGATTCACAAGATAGTTTGAATAAGCACTATTTGACGGTTTTCTGGGGAGTCTAACAGTACTCAGGTACAGAAATTAAATAATCACAATGGGAAAAAAAAAAGATTTTCTTACTTCCCACCAGGCACAGGACATCAACATCACGTCAGAGCGACGTTGTACCCCAACGTCAGGGGATATTGTATTTTGGGTGGAAATAAAAATCGGGTTGACGTCCTAAGGTCAGAACGACCTCAGTGTCCAACATCAGACAGATGTAAAATTTTGGTTACTATCCAACGCATCCTAAAAACAACCAAATATCAACGTCTAATGATGTTACAGCATGATGTGTGTGGACGTTACCATTATGACGTCTATTAAAAGTTGGATTTTGGTTGCCATACCTGACGAATAAATGTCAGTATTTGACATCAATGTCACGTTGGTTAAAGATGTTGGCTTGACGTTAGATTTTGGTCACTTTCCAACACCTAAAATTCATGTCATTTGACGTTCTTAATGGACATTAAAATAACGTTGCCCTTAGGCGCTGGCTAGTCATTGAATTTTGGTCACGCGACATCAAGACCTAAATCTAACCTAATATTAAAGTCTTATGACGTTGTGTGCCTGCTGGGTTTGTCTCATTTCTAGTGCAAATATCTAAAAACTCTTAGATCAAGTAAAAATATTCTTTTGTTTTCAACTTCAAAACAAGTACAATTACCTGCAAGTGGTGTGTGTAAAAAAAAAATCTTTTCGCTTTGAAATAGATATTTGGACTAGAAACAAGACAAAAACTCTAAGTAAGAATTTTTTTTTTTTTTTTGCATAAATCATATAAATTCTGTAAAAATACAGTAATTAAATCCAATTCTGTAGCTTCTGGTCAACTATAATCTAGACTCAACATTGCATATCTTGTGATTTGACTATTGCGAATGTGCACATTGCGATGCTGAAACAATATATTGTACAGCCAGCCTGATCTCACGAGGAAATGTAACAAATTTGTACAAATTCGTACGAGTTCAGTCATACGAAAATGTACGATTTTAAAAAGGAGGTGTGGCACCCAACCCTACCCCTAAGCCCAACCGTCATTGGGGGATAAGCAAATCGTACTAAACTGTACGAATGAGATCATACGAATTCATACTAATCAGCCATAAAAAGTTACAAACTGATGTAGGATTGTGTTGTGGACAGCCCTAGTTAAAAGCTTTATATTCATTTCAAGTTAAGTCTAGATACTGTCTGGTTTGGTTGTTTGCAATATACAATACCAACACATCAGCATTGCCAACAGTGGAGTTTGTTACAGAAAGCTAGACCTTACCTATGAAATCAGCAGTTACTCTTCTTCGTCCGCATCAGGGGAATCATCCCCAATGTCATTCAGTGAAATTTAATCATGAGGCTTTAAAGGTCATCTTTCATCATGGACTTAATAAAGATCCCAACTCCCTAATGCCTGACAATATTCCTCTCTGGACTCTGGAAAAGTACATAGATTTTTTTTTTCTGTGCTTTTAAATTGTTCATTTACTGTGGGAATTGTAGAATGACGGATGACTCAATCCCACAGTACTAGCCACCATTCCAGAGTCTCTCCATGTCATTGCTGCCACTCCACTCTGGCATGGTGGCTCAGTGGTTAGCACTGTCGCCTCACAGCAAGAGGGTCGCTGGTTCGAGTCCAGACTGGGCCAGTTGGCATTTCTGTGTGGAGTTTGCATGTTCTCCCCGTGTTGGCGTGGGTTTCCTCCGGGTGCTCCGGTTTCCCCCACAGTCCAAACACATGCATTATAGGTAAATTGAAGAAACTAAATTGGCCGGTATGAGTGTGTGTGTGAATGTGAGAGTGTATGGGTGTTTCCCAGTACTGGGTTGCGGCTGGAAGGGCATCCGCTGCGTAAAACATATGCTGGAATAGTTGGCGGTTCATTCTGCTGTGGTGACCCCTGATAAATAAGGGACTAAGTCGAATGAAAATGAATAAATGAATGAATTTTGCCTCTAAATGACAAGACAGTACAAAAATTTAAAGTAGATAAGTGAGGGAAAAGACCACGTACCAAAACTTCTGAAGGAATATGTAACAAATAAAGCTTACCTTTCTGTTTTTTCTGTCTCTGTGGATAAAACAAGAGTTTGAGAAACCAATAAAATAGCGCGAGTATCAGTATTAGGGTGGAAAAGCATGGCCTGTTGGTTTTAAAGATTTATTGGGTCATTCAATGTTCGTGACAGTTAATCAGTCATGAGCTGAAATCGCTATTCTGTGTGACACAGAGAGTTCAACCGGCAGTAGATCACATATTGATATTTCTCTTTGTAATGTACATGTCGCTCTAGAGAAATAAAACTGTAGACTCTTATTTAAGGTGCCATCTTTAACATCCCTTGACAAAGAAATTAGACAGGTGGATGTTGTAATGTCAAACATCACAGTCTGCACTAATAACTGATTTCTTTTATCTTTGCCATGATGACAGTACACAATATTTTACTACATATTTTTTTACTAGACACTAGTATTCAGCTTCAAAGGCTTAACTAGGTTAAAGTTAGGGTAATTAGGCAAGTCATTGTTTCACTCTGTTGTCTGCTGAGCCCAGTGGAGCATTAAATGTTTCTGAACCATATTTGTGTTCTTTAAAGCTGCGGTTACACTGGACTTTTCGCCCCATAGACTTCCATTCATTCATACGAACGCGAATGCGACAGACTGAAAACGCAAGCTCATGCAACAAGTTCTGCAGTTCGCTGCATTGCACAGATCAGGCTTGGTGAACTCTGACCTGCGAAATTGCATCACGTGACTGCATGAGACCAATCGAAGATCAAAACATGACCTCTCTGGACAGAAATGTAAAATATGAACCAATCGCTCGCTTTTTTAAATGTCTAATCATTTTGTTTAATCCCGCCCCTTTTCACAGCGCCGTACGACAGAATTTTGCATGCTCAAACTCTAGTGTGACCGCAGCATTAGGGTAATTAGGCAAGTCATTGTATGGCGATGGTTTGTTCACAATCGAAAAACAAATATGTCTTAAGGGGGCTAATAATATTGACTTTAAAATGGTTTTAAAAAAATTAAGATCTGCTTTTATTCTAGCCGACAAATAAAACAAAAAAGACTTTCTCCAGAGGAAAAAATATTATAGGAAATACTGTGAAAAATTTCTTGCTCTGTTAAACATCATTTGGGAAATATTAGAAAAAGAACAAAATTTACAAGAGGACTAATAGTTTTGACTTTTTAAGATTGTCTGTAGACAATAGCTCTCCTATAACAATTCAAGAACAAATCTATTTGATCACTTGGGGATTTTACATACTGTAGGTGTCTATAAATATGATTTTTTTTTTCCAATTTCACTCTGTTGTCTGCTGAGCCCAGTGGAGCATGAAATGTTTCTGAACCATATTTGTGTTCTTAAAGACTTTAAGATGTTTCTTGTTGTCATTAAACGTCGTGCCAGCAGGGAAAATTGGCGACACCTGGGTAATTGACTCTATAATGAGTGTTTAATTAGCAGTGGGTGTAGAAAAGCGCTGCCACTGACACCTGCTGTCAAAATCAACCACAAAGAGACCTGTAGTTTTATTAGGCATGAATGTAATCTGTCTCCTGCAATTTGTCTGCATCTTAATATACGTCTGATGTAATGTATTTGCGTGAGATATTTTGACAGGCTTATTTAGAAAGCATGTCTTGAGGTTCATCTGTGTTGTTTGTTTTTCTTTAGATTTGTCAGACTGACATTTGACATGAAAAAAACGATATACTTTTATTTAACTTTGAAAGATAATTTCTGCTATATAGCATTGTCTCTATCTGCCTTTATTCAACAGTCTACCCATAAATCCGTTCATTCATTCGTCTGTTTGTTTGTTTTTAGATTTTTGTTTTCTTTTTGATGCTATTTATTTCATTCATTCATTTTCTTTTCGGCTTAGTCCCTTTATTAATCTGGGGTCGCCACAGCGGAATGAACCGCCAACTTATCCAGCATATGTTTTACGCAGCGGATGCCCTTCCAGCTGCAACCCATCACTGGGAAACATCCATACACATATTCACACACATACACTACGGACAATTTAGCTTACCCAATTCACCTATACCACGTCTTTGGACTTGTGGGGGAAACCGGAGCACCCGGAGGAGACCCACGCCAACACGGGGAGAACATGCAAACTCCACACAGGAACACCAACTGACTCAGCCGGGACTCGAACCAGCAACCTTCTTGCTGTGAGGAGACAGTGCTAACCACTGAGCCGCCATGTCACCACTGCCTTATTCAAATTAAGATAAATTACTGATGCCCATGTAAACATAGTCACTGTTTCTAAATCCTATAGAAATATACTTTATATCTTTTGTGTTTATTTATTAATGTGACTAATAATCTTCAAACTTGAAGTCTGACATGACCTTCATACATGTCCGCTGTTTTTTTTAGCACATTATGTCAAAAAAAAGAATGAAACTATGCTCTATTTGCTATGCACATCATGAATCTGTTTAGTTAGGATCCATCAGTCATTTGGGGAGCACTGAGGAAATGAACCTTGATGAAACTGAGCTCAAATGTCACCGCGCTTACACTTTGCTCAATTTGTTCAATGGACTACTCTTCATTACGGTGAACTGTTATAAATACATGTGTCTTTGGTTGCTTTAATTCTCTTTTTTTCCACTCAAGACATTGTCTGCCAGATGCAACAGACAGTGCTTGCAAATATGTTGACTCGTGTTTCTGAAACACTGTAAATGCCAACTTTGAGGTGTAGTTAAAGAGATAGTTCACAAAAAAAAAAATGAAAAATTACTCACTATTTACTCTCCCTCAAGTGTTTATAAACCTTTATGAGTTTCTTTTCTTCTTTTGAACACAAAAGAAGATATTACGAAGAAAGCTGAAAACCTGTAACCACTGACTTGTTGGTAGATTCTACACAAAAACATGATGCTTACTCTTTGTTTAAACTACTTATTTAAAATGCGCTGAAACAATTCAATTCTTGACAACTTAATTGTTTTATGTTCAATCCACTTAAATTTGTAAAAAAAACAAACTAATAAGTTAACTTAATTCTTTCATGTTGTCCCAACACAAAAATCAACTGTGCTCAACATTTTTACAGTTTATGGATCAGAAAACAAGTGAAGGGAGAGTAAATGATAACAGAATTTAAATTTTTGGGGACAACTTAATTATTTTATGTTCAGTCCACTTAAATTTGTCAAAACTAATAAGTTAACTTACATTCAAGAAATGTATTTTGCTGCTTGTTCAAACTACTTATTCAAAATGAGTTGAAACAACACAATTTGGGACAACTTAATTGTTTTATGTTCAATCCACTTAAATTTGTAAAAACTAGTAAGCTAACTTAATTCTTCACGTTGTCCCAACATAAGAATCAATTGTGTGGAACTCAACATGTTTTACAGTGTATGGATCAGAAACAAGTGAAGGGAGAGTAAATGATAACAGAATTGTTTTGGGGTCAACTATCCCTTAAAGTAGTCCTCAACCACCAGGCCGTGGACCGGTACTGGTCCATGGATCAATTGGTACCGGGCCGCACAAGAAATCATTATTATAATTATTAATTATACAGAAATAATTATTTCTCTTTTATTCATTATCTGAGTCTGAACAATCGTTTATTTAGAAAAATCTTTTATTTTGAACAATGACTGTATTCTCTCGCTTACATCTCGGTCACTTGAGCGCCCAAATTTAACCCACAAGCAGCAAAATGAGTAAGAAACAGACGTCTTTGGAAAGTTTCTTTGCTAAGGGGAACAGGCCCAGTGAAGGACCCGCAAACTGCCAAGGAATAGATCCGCAACCCATTTGTCAACGAATCAGGTGAATCCAGCATGTCTGTGCAAGAAGATCAACTGCCGGAGATCGCAAATGATCGCATATCACGTCTTTTCTAGAGTTCACGCAAGTTCATTATTTCCAATGGAGGTGCGTGGCTTGCAGACGCACCAAGTTGAATGAATCCGGCGAGCACACCGCAAGTCACGTGACAAGAACTGACCGATCAGCTTCAGCTTGCATACACAAGTGAAGGGACAATAAATGATAACAGAATTTTCATTTTTTTAAATCAGCTGCATTTGTTTTTATCCTCATGTGGCTATCATCCAGACCACCGCAGTTATGTCAATGTATTGAGTGCCATAAAAATAAAAACCCGCCATCGTCAGTCTATTCAATACAAAGAGAACGAACGGCAACAGCAGTGCATTTTAGGCCCCATAAAACACAAGCAGGTCTTACCTCTGGGTCTGGTATCTGTGCAGCCGCGTTAAAGAAATGATGTGAGATCAACACCGCCGTTACGCTCATCAGTAAAGGGACCAAGGATGGCGGCTGATTCCCAGGCCCCTCCATCGCCATTTTCCCTCTTCTTCTCCCACGTCTCATCCCTCCCCTTCCTTCAGCCCGGGGAAAAAAAAAAACTGCGCAGGACCACAATAGTGCAGGTGATTGATAGTCGTTGGGAACGAAACAGCCACCGCCTCCTTTACATTAATGCTTTTCTTGGTCTCCGAATGCTCGCAGTCCTGCACTGAGGACAGAAGGCTGAACTGGACTGAAGGCCATTAATTAATTAATAGCCCCGGTGTGGTTTACAGGCTTGTCGCCGGAGCATGCGGAGGTTACGAGAACTGCTGGGGGAAGGGACTTACACACACGCACAAACACACACTGAGTTGTGTAAGGCTCTGTGTTGTGATCACGTGTTCATGTTTTTGTGTGATGTTTGTTATGCGATACGCCTAGCCGAAGGATCTGCAACAGGTTTTACAGTAAACTGTAATAAATGCTTGTGCCAACACAAATCTATTAAGTTTACTTACTCTTTTTTTTTTTTACAAATTTAAGTGGATTGAACATAAAACAATTAAGTTGTCCCCCCAAAAAAACACAGGAATTGTGTTGATTCAGCTCATTTTAATTAAGTATGTTTGAACAAGCAGCAAAAATATATCTTTGAGTGTAACACTGTTGTTTAGCTGTTATTTAGCTGAAATAACATAATTATTTTCTTCCTTCATTAATCATTTTTACAAATTTAAGTGGATCGAACATAAAATAATTAAGTTGTCCCCACAAAAAATGAAGAATTGTGTTGTTTTAACTGTTTTAACTTTTTGAGTGTAACACTGTTGTTTAGCTGTCCTCAACTGAGATGAAGAGAATTTATTGAACGCAAATTTATTTTTCTTATTGAAAAGCAAATTGTCCCCCGACATACTTTTATTTGGTCAAAGGTGAAAAGGGATTTTCAAGCATCAAAACTATTAAAGACTAATGCAGATTTCGTTTATTTACATACATTAGAATGTGTACTGTTGCTGCTTGTTCCACACAATTCCTTCATGTTGTCCCAACACAAATTGGTTAAGTTAACTTAATCATTTTTACAAATTTAATTGGATCGAACATAAAATAATTAAGTTGTGTTGCTTTAACTCATTTTAAATAAGTAGTTTAAACAAGCAGCAAAAGTCTTTTTTTGAGTGTATTTTGATCACGTTCATGTTTTTGTGTGATGTTTGTTACGCGACATGCCTAGCCGAAGGGTCTGCAACAGGTTTTACAATAATTATTATGTGAACACTGTTGTTTAGCTGTCTACTGAGATGAGCAGAATTTACTGAACACAAGCGTCTTGTGTAAAATGCTGACTCGTCGTAAAATGCGACGTTTTTTTTTTTAGCTATAGTCTAATTGGAAAACAAATTGTGCCCCTACCAACTTTTGTTTGGTCAAAGGTGAAAAGGGGATTTTCAAACACCAAATTTAATGCATTAGAACGTGTACTGTTCCTTCCTTCCTTCATTTATTTATTCATTTTCTTTTCGGCTTAGTCCCTTTATTAATTTGGGATCGCCACAGCAGAATGAACCGCCAACTTATCCAGCATATGTTTGACGCAGCGGATGCCCTTCCAGCTGCAACCCATCACTGGGAAACACCCATACACTCCCATTCACACACATACACTACGGACAATTTAGCTTACCCAATTCACCTATAGCGCATGTGTTTGGACTTGTGGGGGAAACCAGAGCACCCGGAGGAAACCCACGCCAACACGGGGAGAACATGCAGACTCCACACAGAAATGCCAACTGACCCAGCCGAGGCTCGAACCAGCGACCTTCTCATTCACACACATACACTATGGACAATTTAGCCTACCCTGTACCGCATGTCTTTGGACTTGTGGGGGAAACCGGAGCGCCCGGAGGAAACCCACGCGAACACGGGGAGAACATGCAAACTCCACACAGAAACGCCAACTGACCCAGCCGAGGCTCAAACCAGCGACCTTCTTGCTGTGAGGCGAACGTGCTACTCACTGTGCCACCGTGCAGCCCAGATTTCTTGTTGGATTTATTTATTTTTTATTTACACTCTTAAATATAATTTACTCACCTTAAGTGTAAAAAACAAAAACACATAAATAAATAAAAAACATCCAGATTATGATGCAGGCATATTCACAGAGGGTTTCTTTATTTAAATAGGTATTATTACCGATTTAGTAACAAACAAAAATTTTCAAGCTCTTTATCCAAAATCAAAGCACTTTTTTTAAAGCTTGAATACACTAGATTAAAATTCCAGCATTTTCAAGGATTTCCAGCACCCTGAGCTCATGTGATGCAAAGCACATGAACGCGAGTCCTGTGAAACATGAGTCACAGCTACTGATAAAAGAGCTCAAAGACTTGTAGAAGCAACTTACAAATGATACGGTTGCTTCAGAAAATGCATCTTTATCTCACATTTGCTTTGTTTAACATTATCAGTTAGGTTTGGGGAGGTTTTATTTATATTTCCAAACATGACTGAGCCTTCATCTTTTTAGCGCCAGACGTTTTATTTCCAATCTGCCATGACAGATACAAAAAAAAAAAGTGTCATAAAATGTTCCCACATTAACATTCATTGCACTTTGAAAGCGCTGAGAGACTTCAATAAGAAGTGCAATATCGTTTTAGAGAAATGTCACATGCACATTTTCCCAATGACCTGTTGGCTCTTTCTAAAAGACCCTCATAAATTCCTCGGCCGTCCACTGAGAATCACCACATCTGAACTCATTCTGCGTGTCATGCAAAGAAATCTCCAATGAAACCTGATGATAGTAATGACCGGGTTTTGTTTTCTTTTTTCTTTGCTCCAAAACTCTGGAAATCAATCGCCTAATATTAGGCCTAATATTTAAAGTATCCCTGAAGACTCGCTTTTTATTTAGACTTGCCTTTAAGTGAGTTGTATGTGTATTTTTGATTCGTTCTTCTTATATTTTTTATCTTTATATAATTTTGTATAACCTCTAGATCAGTGGTCCTCAACCACCGGGCCACGGACCAGTACTGGGCGCACAAGAAATCATTAATTATTTCCATTTTATTTATTATCTGAGTCTGAACGATCATTTATTTAGAAAAATCTTTTATTTTGAACAATGACTGTATTCTCTCGCTTACATCTCGGTCACTTGAGCGCCCAAATTTAACCCACAAGCAGCAAAATGAGTAAGAAACAGACGTCTTTGGAAAGTTTCTTTGCTAAGGGGAAAAGGCCCAGTGAAGGACCCGCAAACTGCCAAGGAATAGATCCGCAACTCATTTGTCAACAAATCAGGTGAATCCAGCATGTCTGTGCAAGAAGATCAACTGCTGGAGATCGCAAATGACGGCGGCCATTTAGGGGCCGTTCGCATATCGCTTCTTTTCTAGAGTTCGCCCAAGTATGTTATTTCCAATGGAGGTGTGCGGCTTTCATGCGCAATCGGCGTGATGCGCTCATGCCTTCCAGACGAACTGAGTTGAATGAATGCCGTGAGCGCATCGCGAGTCACGTGACAAGAACTGACCTATCAGTTTCAGCTTGTATGAAATATACACATTTTCTCCATAAATAAAACTTGTATCAGAGTGACAGCAACGTTTTGTCATTGTGTAATCCTCTGAGAAAATGCTTGATGATCGCCTAGCAACCTACGAACCATCGTCAACCCCCACCTACCCGTGGTAAAATTGTCATGTGTTGACCGGTCAGCGGTGATAAAAAGGTTGGGGACCACTGCTCTAGATAGCTGTTTTTCTGCTCTTCTTGTATCTTTTAAGTGTAAAGCACTTTGAGAATTAAGTTTTAAACGCGCTATATAAAAATAAGTTATTATTATCAATAAACATTTGCAGAACTAGTCCAAGGGTATACTTACATAAGACAACAAAGTGCTAACAATAGAAAAAAATATCCTCTAAAGGAAAAAAAATGTTTTTAATAATCAACATTAATTACCATTATTCTATTATCAAGAGCAAAAATCAACAATTGGTCATAAAGTCATGGTCCTATCCAATATTGTTTTACATTTGTAACTCATGTACAATTTTGCACATTTTCGGATGAGTTGAAATATTTGGCATAAAGAAATAAAGTTTATTACAGGTTATTATATTAAAACAAATGCCCCTAGGGATTAATTAAGGTTAATTTCTGATTCTGGTACCTAATGTAAAATACAATTGTACATATAAAAAGACAATTAGGGGAATTTATATACCCCCAAATTAATATCAAATTTTTAAACATTTTCAAATGATTACCAATATATTATACATACAGTTTGAAGTCAGAATTATTTGCCCTCCTGTATATTTTTTTTTCCCAATTTCTGTTTAACGGAGAGAAGATTTTTTCCAACACATTCCTAAACATAATAGTTTTAATAACTCATTTCTAATAACTGATTTCTTTTCTCTTTGCCATGATGACAGCACATAATATTTGACTAGGTATTCTTCAAGACACTAGTATTCAGCTTATAGTGACATTTAAAGGCTTAACTAGGTTCACTAGGAGTTAAATAGGCAAGTCATTGTATAACAGTGGTTTGTTCTGGAGACAATCCAAAACTAATATTGCTTAAGGGGGCGAATAATATTGACCTTAAAATGTTTTCAAAAAAATTAAAAACTGATTTTATTCTAGCCGAAATAAAACAAATAAGACTTTCTCCAGAAGAAAAAAATATTATAGAAAATACTGTGAAAAATTCCTGAATCTGTTCAACATCATTTGGGAAATATTTGAAAAAAACATCACAGGAGGGCAAATAATTTTGACTTCAACTGTATATGAGAAACACCTAAATATCCCTGAGGATGCACTAAGGATTAATGCCAACTCTTTGCCAGTGGGGTGATTTCAGGCGCTTCAGAAGTTATTACGCTTCATTTGCATATTTCAATGACAACCTTATGCTGAAGCATGATTACAGAAGATCAACTTCAGGGCTTGACATTAACACCCGCTGACCTGCCAAATGCCAGTGGATTTTAGTCACTCACACCAGCTGATTCAGCAGGTTGAGTTTTAGATAGCAGGGTTCCACATTAACACTTACAAGGATAACTGGAAAGCGGCATTCATTCATTCATTCATTCATTTTCCTTCAGCTTAGTCCCTTTATTTATCTGGGGTCGCCACAGCAGAATGAACCGCCAACTATTCCAGCATATGTTTTATGCAGCGGATGCCCTTCCAGCCAGCACTGGGAAACACCCATACACTCTCATTTACACACACACTCATACACTACGGACAAATTAGTTCATTCAATTCCCCTATAGTACATGTGTTTGGACTGTGGGGGAAACCGGAGCTCCCAGAGGAAAGCCACGCCAACACAGGGAAAACATGCAAACTCCTTACAGAAATGCCAACTGACCCAGCCGGGACTCGAACCAGTGACCTTCTTGCTGTGAGGCGACAGTCCTAACCACTGAGCCATCATGTCTCCATATATATATTATAGTTATAATATTATATAGTTATAGTTATGCTGCTTGATGTGAATGGGTCTTTATGCTTACAGAATCCCTTTTTTTGTGTGTAAAAACAAAACTGCTCCTACCAAGTGACAGATATGACTGAAACAGGTCTCCTGAGAAATAACACTACCATCTGAGACAAGCCGAAAACAAGCAGCACTCTGTCAATCATGTGAGACTGGCTGCTTGTCAAATAATGGAGAACGGAGGAGTGTTTGGAAGCTGCCGTTATGTGGTTGAGGTATAGCAAACATACTGCTCATTCTTGGGGTCAATCAAAAGTGTTAAATCTTGACTATCAACAAACATTTTCTCCAAAGTGTGTGTCTCGAGGAATACTTTCCTGAGGTTTTCTGACATGCTATATTCACCTGGCGGATGATAAAAGTTGCATCAAAAATCTTACAGACCCAAGCTATATTAAATACAAGATATAACTCTGCTAGAAAGCAACCACACAGAAGACCAAAACAGAAATATGCCACTGAATATGAAGTATTGTTAAATACAAGTACCAAAAGACCAAATTTTGATTTAGTCTCAGTATTTTAACTAAAATACCATTTAGTTTTAGTCATTTTTTAGTCTTCTGAATTCATTGTAGTCTTAATCAACTAAATTTTATAAAATTTTTGATGACTAAATCTACTTTAGATTTGGTTGACTCAAATCTAACCAATCATAATATGTGAATTATGCACATCTCAAAAATGTATAAGAACACTAGTCGAGTACTAGTCGATGTATTGACCATATTCTGCGATGCGGAAGTGCGCTCGTTTTTGCGATTGTTTTAGAACTTCTGATTCAGTTGCGTATGGGAGAAATGACTAGGAATAATAAACGGCAGAAAATGGTCAAACTACTTCCTCTACAAACAAGTGTGTTCATGACTATACAGACAAAGTATGATAATATAATAAGAAAACATCAGTTTGCAACATCAAGCAGCATAATGAGCTGTTTGTAACGTCTAAAAATGAATGAAAGTGAATGGGACCGGAAGTCTTCAGCCAAAAAGATTCAAATGACTGCACCCACTCATACGTCAAGAATAAGGTCAATAAGAACACTAGTCGACTGGTCCACTTTAATGCTCTGCCGTGACGCTTTTTGATTGACGTCGACTTGTGATCATGTGGTTTGACCTGAACTACATGGCAGCTTTACACACGAAGGTGGTTCATTGAATGAAACTGCCCTCTGATTATTTAAAGTAATTTTTCTAATGGTATTTTTCTTATGTCAGCATTAAAGATTCACATGAACTTTGAGTGAACTTTAAATAGTCAAACAGGTGCCAGTTAGGTCGCGCCACGCAAATACCCTAGAGCAGTGTTTCTCAACCACGTTCCTGGAGAACCACCATCTCTGCACATTTTCCATGTCTCCTTAACCAAACACACCTGATTCAGATCATCAGATCATTAACAAAGACTGAAAGACCTGTGATGGAGACATCCAAAACATGCAGTGCTGGTGGTCCTCCAGGAACGTGGTTGAGAAACACTGTCCTAGAGCAGATCCTAGCCAGTCGCGTTTACACAACACTGGATAAGTAATGTGATTGGCTGTTGTCCTCTGCAAAGCATAGATGCTGATATGTTTTGTGAATGAACTGAAACGCACAGAAACTGTGAAGTCACAGTCGCAGAGGTGTGGCGAACTTCATAGCATGTGTAAACATCATCTCAGGTGAACGCGGTGAAGATGTGCGTCGAGGAGACGTCTGATAACCAAGATGAGCAGTAACCGCGAAAAAGGCCCAGCTTGAGCAGGATTTTGAGCAGGTTTCTAGAGCGCACCATCATAGCGGTAAAATATGCGTTAAGCAGGACTCTGACAGTGTAACGTTAATATGGAGTCAGATCAGTCTCAAAAATAATACGTTTACAAAATATAATTCATACATCCACAGCACAATTCATATTTACAAAATCCAATTCAAGAGTTCGCACTTAGATATTGTTTGATAATAATAGCAGGTTTGGCATGCTGTCCCGGGAGAGAACCCTGAGCTCGGAGATAATTGAGCCCAGGGCTCCCGCCTGGTCGATAAGCAAAAAGGGGGTACGAGATCAGGTTGTTCTCGAGAGCTCCCCCTGGCAAAGGAGAAGAAAAAGGAGGAAGATGGGGTGGATGGGGGGTTTCTTCGAAAACAAAGATAAGGGAATAATATTAGATGGGCTACTTATAGTGAGTTTGGACTCGTCTGATTGGCTTACTGATAATTACAGATGAGAGTCCAGCTGTGATCAATCAAATCACGTGCTCCTCTCGAAATTAGTTTGTGAAACTTCACTTCGTAAGTTCAAAACACGATTCATAAATACACAAATCCAATTCATTTGGTGAAAATATTCATGATTTTTACTTGTAAATTCACAAATTGTGTGTTGTATTTATGAATTGTGTTTTGAATTTACGAATTGGATTTTGTAAATGTGAATTGTGCTGTGCATGTATGAATTTTATTTTGTAAATGTATTATTTTTTAGACTGATCTGGCTCCATTCGTTAAGGCTTATAGTTGGCGACCCCTGATTAATAAAGGAACTAAGCCGAAAAGAAAATGAATGAATGAATGTTACATTCTTAGTAGTATGTGCAGTGATCAGTGTGTTGACTGCATTTATTTAGCAGTTAAACTAGCCCTTGTGCTAATGTTGCATTATTAACAAAATGAAAGTGTTGACAATGCATTTGTTTTGCACTAAAATTAGTCATTGGTAATGTTGCATTGTTTTTGCAATGTGTTATGAGCTGTCAAACAGCATGTGTATATATTTCCTGCAAATAAATCGCAAATTGTGGCATGTTTCAAAACATTTGCATCTTGTTTTTTATTGATGACGTCACCAGCGACTAGTCGACTTGACTTTGATAGTTTGAAAGTCGACTTCCAAAAATCTAAAGTCATTCAACCCCTAGCGCTGTAAAAAATGTTGGGTTCCACACAATTCCTTCATGTTGTCCCAACACAAATTAAGTAAATTTAATTGTTTTTACGAATTTAAGTGGATTGAACATAAAACAATTAAGTTGTCTAAAAAAACTGTTGATTCAGCTCATTTTATATAAGTAGTTTGTTTGTTTTTTTGAGTGAATTTTGTCTTTAACTGTAGTTTTCATATTAAGAAAAGGTTGTCTCCACTTGCTTGTTTTGGGAAAGTGTTTGCCTGATGACCTTAAACCAGCATGCATGTCTCCTTAAGATTATTTGTTCTCAAAACTCTCCATCTGGTCGATATGCATGTCCCAAATCCAATAACAGCTCCATTTTTGTGTGTGTGCACAATCCTATGCTCTGATGTAATATCTGATGGAGATAGAATCATAAATTCAGAAGAGGCACAACATTCATATCTAATTCCAGTCTTTTCATAACAGCGGCGCAGGTTGGGTTATTAGTACCCATCACGTAATCCGCAGATCTTAACATTAGCATGACATTTGGCTGTGTTTATTCATTATCTTCTCAAAGGGAGTGGAAAAAACCTTGTCAGTCAAGCTGTGGAGATGTATAGGTTGTAACCAATGCGCGGCTGATGTATTCTTACCACATCCTCGCACCAGCGTGAACACTCTAAGAAGATCACAGCCCACAAATGTCAGATCCCCTGAAAGCAGGATGGAAAATCCTAAAGTAAAGAACAGATCTGAATTACGCACTCTCATCAATACTTCTGAATGAAGTGATATAGCGATTGTACTGTAAATCAGATACTGCAGAATAGTCTTGTGCAGTGTTTCTTTCATTTCACGAATAATTTTCATCATATTATTGATTAATGACATTTTTACTGACGGAAACTAGACAAAAACTAAATAAAAATTTGTTTAATGACAAAAATGTACTGATAATTTTCATCCATGAATAAAGTCAAAACAAAAAAAATGTTTATAGAGGAACTATTTGTTAAAAGATCCTGTCGGAACGAATCTCCTCGCTGTAGCCTATGCTGATCTACCCGGCAAGACATAAGCAATCAGTTTCTGCATACATGAAGTTGTATGAAGTTTCTGTGCTCCGGTTTCCCCCACAGTCCAAACACATGCGCTATAGGTGAATTGGATGAACTAAATTGGCCGTAGTGTATGTGTGTGAATGAGTGTGTATGGGTGTTTCCCAGTACTGGGTTGGAAGGGCATCCGCTGTGTAAAATATATGCTGGATAAGTTGGCGGTTCATTCCGCTGTGGTGACCCCTGATGAATAAAGAGATTAAGCCGAAGGAAAACGAATGAATATGATCAAGGCTATACAGTTTTGTTTTACATTTGCACTGCACTGCTCTTTTGATAGGAAATTTGGAGTGCCCGATGATGAGTTCCCGAGTGCCTGTTGCAACAAACGCAACAAGTTGTTTTCTTGTATAAGCGGAAACGCAAGCAATCTTGCTAAGCATCTTTCAAAAGTGCATTAACTGCAGAAAGACAAATGAAAAGTTTTCGACTGCCTAGCTAAAGGTACATCATCCACATCGTTATGCTAGCAGTCAATCACATAAGGTCTCTCTAAATTTGTATAATATTAATAGTTAAATAAACACACACATTCGGTTACATTGAAAACAGTATTTTTTTCTGCAGTAGCCTTAATAAATCTTAAACATTAAAAATGCTGTTACATCAGCTGTATTTACAAATATAGCCTGTGAATAGCCTAATAATAAACTATGCTTATTAAGAAATTATAAAAAAACTGCTTATTTTTACATTGTTAACTCCCAAAACACTGTTAACTCATTTATGTGAATGTGTTAATGAAAAATCATAAACATTATCTGATTATTAAACTGCATTTTGCAACTCAAAGAGGGTATTTTCAACTGCAGGGAGCACAATAAACCAAGAAAGATCCCGACTTCTGCCAGAAAAGGCAAACATGTTGATTTTTCTCCAGAAGAATGGTTAAAAACTGAGAGTCATTTTCCTTCAAATCATTGTATTCTTTTACAGAAAAAAATGTATTTACTTGTTTTACAATTGTTGGTTTTATAATATAATAATAATTATAATAAAATAAAGTGTTGTTAATTCTGTTCACGGGTGCTCCGGTTTCCCCCACAAGTCCAAAGACATGCGGTATAGGTGAATTGGGTAAGCTAAATTGTCCGTAGTGTATGTGTGTGAATGAGCATGTATGGATGTTTCCCAGTGATGGGTTGCAGCTGGAAGGGCATCCGCTGCGTAAAACATGTGCTGGATAAGTTGGCGGTTCATTCTGCTGTGGCGACCCCAGATTAATAAAGGGACTAAGCCGAAAAGAAAATGAATGAATGAATGAATAATTCTGTTCAAATTTTGTTTAGTTTTTTTCATCAAAAAAACTCTACAAAAAGTAGCGATAAGAGAACCGTTAAAGTACCGAACCGATAAGTGGTAATGATAAAAGTAGTAATACCGTTAAAACCTTAACGATACCCATCCCTACTGTAGATAACAGAAACATTGGTGCTGTTTCAGCCGCACTGATCCAATCCAGTTTCATGAAGAGCCTTTATTTTTTACAATCACCACTTCGAGCCCAGTGTCAGCCTCACAAAGCAATCTTGAGATAAGTGTGTCATGGAAAAAGTCATGCGAGAGTGATGGGAAGCGAGTTTGGAGAGGGCAGACACGGATCCAGATCGCTTTTTTGCTCGCCCAGTAATAGGAACTGACCCTTTTTCTTTGAATGCTTTCATTAAGAGTAATTAAGCAAAAAGAAAGAGCTGCGGCCGTGGGATTGTGGAAGAAAAAACGTCATATCTACGTTAAAGTCGTGCATGAGCTGCCACCCAGAAGGCCTCTTATAAAACCCGCTGCCAAACCGTAATACTGTGGTGCCACTGAAAGCACCAATCACAGCCTGCGGTGCCAGTTTCTCCTCAAAACACCAGCTACTTTCGCATGCTTTTAGGTCAGATTTCTGCTATTATGGGATGCTGTTATTAACTGTGTACTGTTTTTGCAATTGTGTGCCCGTACATTTGAATGTTTTCCTATTAATTGCATGCAAAATGATTTAATGCGTAATGACAGGCGGGGTAAGTATACATGGAGGGATGTCATTCTGCAGGCTCATGTGCACAGTCTCTCTTAATGCGGCACATCATTTATTTTAATCCTAATAAAGGATTCTAAGAGAAGCTGGAAAGGCGATGCATCTGACATGCACTGCCCTCTAGTGGTTAAAACATCATTCATTTGAAAAACTGGCATTTAGGTAAATATAGGAATAAATCTGAGATCTGATATGCATACTCATACACAGGTACACTGAAAAAAATCATTCATTGGATTTACAATTTTTTTTAAGGTAAGTGGTTGCCAACAATTTATATGGGCTGGATTTAACTACCAAATTAAGTTGAACATTACTCAATTTAATTTGTTTGTTTAAATTCAACCCATATAAATTGTTTATTCATTCATTCATTCATTTTCTTTTCAGCTTAGTCCCTTTATTAATCTTGGGTCGCCACAGCGGAATGAACCGCCAACTTATCCAGCATATGTTTTACGCAGCGGATGCCCTTCCAGCTGCAACCCATCACTGGGAAACACCCATACACTCTCATTCACACACATACACTATACACGGAAAATTTAGCTTACCCAATTCCCCTATAGCGCATGTCTTCGGACTTGTGGGGGAAACCGGAGCACCCAGAAGAAACCCATATATATATATATGGTATATATATCTATCTATATATATATATATATATATATATATATCAGTATATATATTCAAAATACAAAATATGGGGAGATACTATGTAATTCTGTTCAAAAGGAGGTATCAGAGCTTATACAGGGAAAGAGCTGTAACTTTATAGGGTATCAAAATGTGATATAAAATATTCCATCTTTGATATAGGCTTGTTTTGCCAATCATGATTTTATGTTTAAAGGAAATCTATCAAGGTAATTAAACAGTATTGATTAGGGCTAATCAGTACTTATAGTATTGATTAGTATTGATTATATTAATAATTAATTCATTAATTTTGTTTTCGGCTTAGACCCTTTATTAATCAGGGGTCGCCACAGCGGAATGAACCGCCAACTTATCCAGCATATGTTTTACGCAGCGGATGCCCTTCCAGCTGCAACCCATCACTGGGAAACACCCATACACTCTCATTCACACACATACACTATACACGGAAAATTTAGCTTACCCAATTCCCCTATAGCGCATGTCTTCGGACTTGTGGGGGAAACCGGAGCACCCAGAAGAAACCCACACCAAGGCTCGAACCAGAGACCTTCTTGCTGTGAGGCGACAGCGCTACCCACTGCGCCACCATATTAATAATAATAATAATAATTATTATTATTATTATTATTATTATTATTATCTGTAATTCATTAAAAGTTCATATTTAATATTATTTAATTATTAATTAATTATTAATAATATTTAATATTATTAATTTATTTACTTTTTTTACTATTTTAATACTATATATAATTTATTATTAATAATAATAATACTATTATTATGGAGTCTGTTTTATTATTAAATTTTGCCAAAAAGTTTCACCATAGTGATTGAAACCGTTACATATACAATTATATTTATATGATTTAGCAATTTGTACACAAACTTGTGCAATTTTATTTTTTCAGGAAATGCATTTTATTTGTCTAAGTTCTGTTTAATTTATAATAAAATGTAGACAGAAGAAAATTGCGATTATTATTGATATTATTACACTACCTTATCTTTATTGTACATTCTACTGTACAAAAGAACTACATCTTTCTGTCATTAACTACTCAAGTTCTTAATGCAAGTTTTGATAGGATGTTTTGAAGATGCTGTGAGTTACTGTATGTACATGATATGATCATTTCTCACTTAAAATGGTAAAATGCACATAAAGTGAACTCTTAAAAGCTTTAAAGGTGAAGTTCGCTTGTTCATACTGTATCTTTATATAATGAGAAGACTATAAAATCACCATGTTCTTCAGTATATGCATAATAACAACAAACAGCTAGTTGATGATTTGGGTTGTTTTTCCTCCTCCCTCACACCACTTGATTACACTGTTAACACAACACACTGTACCAGTGACTTAAACGAATGACCATAATAATCTGTACAGCACTTAATCATTATAATTACCAGCTATTAGATTAATCACTACATGCTGATTACATGCTGTCTGTTTGTATTACTGTGTAATTGCAATGTAGCCTGGAAGCTGCAAGCGTGACCTTATACACTCTTACTCAAGCAACGTGCTAGAGTTACATTTCATTCGTAATCTGTGGAGCCAAATCAGTCTCAAAAATAATACATTTACGAAATAATGTATTCACAATTCACATTTACAAAAATCCAATTTGTAAATTCAAACACACAATTCGAGAATTCACAAGTAAAAATCATAAATATTTTTGTCAAATGAATTGGATTTGTGTATTTTTTAATCATGTTTTGAATTTACAAATTGGATTTGTGCATTTATGAATCGTGTTTTGAATTTACGAATTGGATTTGTGCATTTATGAATCGTGTTTTGAACTCATGAATTG
>CAIGQV010016226.1:1990241-2004060 GCA_903798115.1 Danio jaintianensis | reverse complement strand
ACCCCCCCCCCCCCTTGCTTACCAATCCCCCCTTCTTCACTCACCGATCGCCCCCTACACCCCCCCTACAAAGGGACATTGCCAAAGTGTTTCTGCAGACTGTTTTTATCAAGTGTGATTATAAAAATAGAGTTAAATAATATACAATATAACTACTATACACAACTTAATGGATTGTTTAATGGCTTTATAAATGACAGAACACAAATGAAGATGTTCTGTAGAGAGTGATTATTAATTGTCTCCTACCTGGCGTGCTGTACTTTGGTCAGCTCCAGCAGTCTGTCTCTCTCCACACTTGCGCTTTGATAAAGGGTTTTATACTCTGCACACTGAGCCTGGAGCGATGGGATTTTAACAGCACACTCTGGACAGGCCATTTGTGCATCTCTGAAATAATATGCAATTCTTTCACTCATGTTGCTGTATTAGACAGCAGGGCATAATGCAGGCTGTGTCTGAAATTCAGTGCAGTGTGGAAGCTTGTTTTTCCCAGGAAATAAAATGGAGGTAATTAAAAAACTTTTTATTTTTCTTACACAATTTCAAGTTCAACTTTTCTGAGACTTCTGAGTTTATTTCTCAGTATTGCAAGTTATAAACTTGTATTTATGTCAAATGTATATCATAGTTCATATATTTGTTCTCTGGATTTCGAGTTACATCTTGCAATTATGTATTTTATTTTAACACAGACAATTAAAAAATATATATTTTAACAATTGTGAGTTTATATTTTGCAGGTTTTATTCTCTAACAACATTATTTAGCTCTATAAGGAGCTTTAATAATTCCCGTAGTCTATGGAGATTGCGATGTTCATTTGTGCATCCTAAAACTTCACATTTATAATGCCTCTTAATCACTGACATTATCTTCAGCAGGTCAAAACTCTAATGGCTAATGGACTGCTGCTTCTCACTCAGGGCTGTTTATGCTAATGAGGGAGAGATCATCACTAATGGGTGGGGCTTTCCCCCTCTGATGACACGTACAAAGGGAGAATGTCAATTAAAGTGTTCTGCAGACTGTTTTTATCAAGTGTGAATATAAAAACTAAAATAAATAAATTTTTATCAGTAGAAGCTGGTTATATTCACACACTGCTGACACACAACTGGGTTTAAACCCCTTATGAAAGTGATTTTTGCATAATAGGTCCCCTTTAATACCTGGCAGAGTCTGCTTCTCTGCTCTTCTCCTGTTGTGATGTCAATGGCCTGATGTTTTGCAGACTCTTGCTCTCTGATTGCTTCTGCGGCACACATACACACACACACACACGCACACGTGCATAAGCTTGAGACAGGGTTCATACACATTTTTACTACTAAAATTTCAGGACTTTTTGAAAACTTTCAGGTAAATTTTCATGACCTAATGTTTCATGTAATGTCTACGTACATGTGATAAATAAGAAAAAAATGCACATTCAAATTTATTACAGCATATCAAAAAATATGTGACAATCTATGTAGTTTATATTTAGTTTTATATCTGTAAAATAGTTTTTAGAAAGTGTACTAACATTAACTGAGTATTAATAATGTTGAAAAGCATAGTTCAACATTTACTAATGCATTATTAAAATCCAAAGTTGTGCTTGTTAACAGTAGTTAATGCACCATGAGTTAACATGAACTAATGTTATTTAAATTAAATAACATTAACTACCATTAACGAAGATGAATAAATACAGTAATAAATGTATTACAGTACTAATTGTTTGTCCATGTTAGTGAATTTATTAACTAACATTAATTAATGGACCATTTTTTTTAAGTGTTACCCAAATTTCCATGACTTTCCAAAACATTTTGGGTTTATTTGTTTTTCCAGGTCTTTAAAATGCCTTGTCAAAATTCCATGACTTTTCCAGGTTTTCCAGGACCGTATGAACCCTGTTGAGAATGATGATCTAATGGGATGTGTGGTACCGTGAGGGCGAGCTGCCGGATCTCCTGCTCCAGCTCTTTGACCTTGTTCTCCTTCTCTGCCACCATGAGTTTGAGCTGCTGGATGAGGGACGAGTGCTGCTGGACCTCACTGTGCAGATGAGTCTCCAGGCCCTGCTGACTCTCCTCACGCTGAGACCCTTTCAGACTCAACTGACCCAACACGACCTGCCACTGCGTCTGCTGCTTCTGTTCAGGACACAGACAAAGAGCAGCCTCATTACACACTCTCCATATAGACCACTTCTCTGTGCAGAATTATCTACTTCTTTCTCCTTCATACAAACTGTATGATATTTATCTGTGCCTATTATTTACGGGATATTTCAAATCTACAGTATAGTACTATTTAGAACAGTGTCTGTTCAATAGTAGTGCTTAAAATGGGCTAATCATTTTGACTTCAACTGTGTATTAAAGTATTGGAAATCATAATTGAAGAATCTTTCACCAGCAAGGCATCGACCAGCTCATCATCGTGTTTGCCTTTATCCAGTAGAGTGCCAATCTGATTCTTCAGGGCTTTGACTTCTGTGCTCAGCACTTTATTCCTGGCTTTGGAGCCCTCCAGCTTCTTCTTCATGTCTGAGTGCTCTTCAAGCAGAACTTCATACTCCATATTGAGCTTCTGCAAAGACATTAGTATCAAAATGTTGAAAAAGGTGAAACATTTTATTAAGATTAAGCATCATAGGTGTCCAGAACCTCCAGCGTCTCCTTCTTCTCTTTCTCTATGTGTCGGATGTGGCTCAGATTTCTGTCTTGTGTCTTCAGTAGCCCTCCAGGTCTCATCATCTCGTCCTCAAGACTGAACTCATTCAGTTGTTTCCTGTAAGACGATTGGCTCAGCTGCTGTTCCAGGTCTCGCACCTTCAGTGTATAAAAAGTTCAACAGCATTAAAGTGCCAATGAACTTGCTTTTCATACTCTAAACGGTTCATTTAACCAGTGTTGGGTGTGATAGGTGCCTTAGGTAGGATATTAAAGAATAAAGATATTCAGCTGAAATATAGGGTTTGCACTTCTGTCAAGATTTGGTTAGTTCTCCCTATGTGCGGCCATACTGATGATACTTAGATGTATACAGCAGCACGGTAAATGTACTACTGATTAAGTTGTTCTGCCTATTTAAACTGTCTAAATCATGATTAAACGTGGAAAATGCTAAATCCTATAGAGAAGGACTTAGTAAGCAAGAAAACATGCAATATTTTGACAAACTGAATTTGATAGGGGGTAAAAGATACGTGTTAGCAGTATTACTTAAGATATTATACTAATATTTCACCTACTTGACCAGAAATTAAAAAAAAATAACACAAACGTTGTCAAGATTCTTGCATTGGAAATATGGCTTCAGTTCCTCAGACAGTTTTTGGTCTATAGTAATCTAAATGTTGTTCTTTTCTGATCCAACCAATCAGTACAGCCCAAAACATTACAATAATTGGTCATTTTCACCAGCAATGTGCAAGTTTTATTTGGTTCAGTGGCATTGTTTACATTCTAAGCCTCCAATATGGCCAACTGATGATGATGCGTTGATGAACACTATTGTGGTCCTTGGGGATTCATATAATGAAAGCCAACAATTACCATCCTTATGAGTGCATATGAATAAAACGTATGTCTCCTCTGATACTGCTGATGGAAAAGAGATGCATATACAACAGATAAATCCAAAAACTACTTATAGTAAAAAAAAAAAAGAGCCTATGGAAGACAAGCATGCAATCAATAGCTAAAAAATCAGAAATAATAACAGCTATAACATATAATAACAGTATAACAGCGAGTGCTAATGTGGCCTCTATGGTGGTACAGAAGAGAAGTGGAGAAGCAAAAGAGAAGGAAATGAGGCACAGGTGAAAGCATTTATTTTTGCACACAGTAATAATAAAGACAGAAAATCTAAAAGAAAAATAAACAGTGACCTCTAGTGGCTATAATAAGTCTATAACTCTTCAGCGTTCATCAACTCACCTTTTCACATAAACCATGAGAAACCATATAAACTTTAATTTCTCCCTCTGGTTCCTCAGTTCAGTCACTGTTGGTGGAACTGAAGCGCTGAACGAGTTTGCAAAACAACTGCATCAGTGGATCATTTACAGTTTGACATTGTGGCTACACTTCGAGTTGGAGTGGCTTCATTTTGAGGCACATTGAATTTAGCATTTCCTGATATTTGTTTTGTTTGTTTCTTTTACTTTCATAGTAAAAAAATTCCATGGTCTTTGCTTAAATGAATCTTTTCTGGAGAGAAAAAGTAACCTTGTTATGGTTTGCCTGAGGGAGATTAAATCTAAAATAAATTTTCATTCTTGGGTGAACTATTCATTTGGTTCAATTATTTAGTATACTAATTTAAGATGTTTACTTTTTTAAATGCAACAGGGAAAAAGATAATAAAAAAGACAGCCAAGTGTCTTTTAATCAGAATTTCCATTATAACATGTTAATATTATAGTTAAACATTATTATAGTTAAGCAATGATAGCCAAAAGCCAACAAAAAAAAGCACACAACAGTTATAAACAACCCAGGCGCATTGAAGATATGTTCCCAGGGCTACATTTTTGAGAACAGAGAAAAATATACCCTGTACTCTCTTTTCTTGCAGTTTTTGTTTACACAAATCCACTAGAGGGCGCCAGACATTTTTAACAATCTCAAATACATTATTGAGGCACGTTTTCTCATACGTGCCATTTCTCGTAAATCCACCAGAAAGCGCTGTGTACGTTTTTGGCTGTCTCAACGTCGTGCAATATATCAGCTAGATATCGACTGACCCACACACCCCAAACTAGAAACTAGCAAAACAAAAAACCCAAACTAGCAAACTAGAAAACCCTGTCTTTTACCACAGTATCACACTGCTCTTTGCTTGGACTTTGTTTTACCTGGTTTTTGAGACCGACTCAAATCCCGGTCCGCTCCGCCTCCCAAGTCTGGCAACATTCATGTTGAGCTACCGAGAAAAACAGTCATGCCGGAAAAGTCGTCCATACGGAGGTAAACAGTGAGAGGTACCGCCCCGTAGCATTCGTTTTACACACAAAATGCAGCCATTATGTACCCCGGGGCACATATTTTTCGGTTCTCAGAAATGTATCCCTGGGAACATTTTCCCAATGAGCCTGTGTTGGCTATAAAGCATGTTCAAAAGCAAGGGAAAACAGATGTGTTTTTAAAACATCTTTCTTTTCTTATTTTTGGGGGAAAATGTGAACAGTTATGTTAAATGTTGACATGTAAAGGAAACAAGTTAATTAAAGCTGAACACTTATTGGACACTCACTCTGTTCTGCAGGGCGAGGATCTGCTGCGATCGGCCTCTCCAGCCTCCTGGGTTACACAGAATCTGCTGAATACTGACGTCCTCACCGACCTCACAGCTCAACACCTGAAAAACACGTGTAAAAATGATGATTACTATAGTACTATATACTACTATACAGCTCAATAATATACATGACAGGATATAAACTAGGGCTGCACAATATATCGCAATATTATCGTTATCGCGATAATAGTACATGCAAAATATCGCGGACATTCATTCATTCATTTTCTTTTCAGCTAAGTCCCTTTATTAATCTGGGGTCGCCACAGCGGAATGAACCGCCAACTTATCCAGCATATGTTTTACACAGCGGATGCCCTTTCAGCTGCAACCCATCACTGGGAAACACCCATACACTCCCATTCACACACATACACTATGGACAATTTAGCCTACCCAATTCACCTGTACCGTATGTCTTTGGACTGTGGGGGAAACCGGAGCACCCGGAAGAAACCCACGCCAACATGGGGAGAATATGCAAACTCCACACAGAAATGCCAACTGACCCAGCCGGGGCTCGAACCAGCGACCTTCTTGCTGTGAGGCGACAGTGCTACCCACTGCGCCCCTGCGCCGCCCCATATCGCAGACATGTGTGATAAATAATATTTATTTTATGCATTGGTTGTTTATCTAAATGAGATGTGGCCTTGCTATCTTTATCTCCGCCCCCCCAGTAGTCGCTGTTCTGCTATTGGCTGGAGCGACACAAAGCTGAACCAAGAGCTGAAAATAAACACTAATGGGTGGAGTCGAAACGAGAGAGGAAAATGACAACAGCCAATCAGGGTCAGAATATCTGCAGAGGTTTTCACTCTTTCATAGTGTTTTAAATGCTAAATATAAAAGTTTTTTAGTCTGAATTAGAATGAATTAGACCTGAAGGATATATTTTACCTGTTTATTTAAATATCATTACATAAATAAATGATTTAAAAACATAGCTAATAAAAATAGCATTTTTCTAGGGAACTGTTATATTGTAAGAAAGACCATTATCGTGATACTCAACAACAATATTGCATATTTGTCCAGTATCGCGCAGCCCTAGAACAAACCTTGTGAGCAATTTTTAATTCTTGCTTGAATGTCTGGATCTGGTTGCGGTATTCAGCCATTTTGAGCTGGGCTACAGACAGTTTCTCCTGTAGTGATTTGACTATTGGGTTTTTCTGTACAACAACAAAAAAAAACATTGAAAACTGTTATTTAAATAACATGATCATACACTACCTGACAGAAGTCTTGTCGCCTATCCAAGTTTTAGGAACAACAAATACTAACTTCTAGTTGATCATTTGGTATCAGAAGTGGCTTATATCAAATGCAAAGGCCTCTATATTACGCTTATTTTACCACAATAAAATATGATCATGCCTTGATTTTTAATTATTTAATTAGGACAGGAAGGTCTGACTTTGCTTAGACAAAAGTCTTGTCACTTAACAGAAATAATGTCCAGTATAGAATATAAAGTCATGGTGCAGTGGAAGAAGAATGAATATTGTGTATGACTCCCATGAGCTTGGAGGACTGCATCCATACATCTCTGCAATGACTCAAATCACTTAATAATAAAGTCATCTGGAATGGCAAAGAAAGCGTTCTTGCAGGACTCCCAGAGTTCATCAAGATTCTTTGGATTCATCTTCAATGCCTCCTCCTTCATCTTACCCCAGACATGCTCAATAATGTTCATATCTGGAACTGGGCTGGCCAATCCTGGAGCACCTTAACCTTTTTTGCTTTCAGGAACTTTGATGTGGAGGCTGAAGTATGAGAAGGAGCGCTATCCTGCTGAAGGATTTGCCCTCTCCTGTGGTTTGTAATGTAATGGGCAGCACAAATGTCTTGATACCTCAGGCTGTTGATGTTGCCATCCACTCTGCAGATCTCTTGCACACCCCATACTAAATGGAACCCCAAACCATGATTTTTCCTTTACCAAACTTGACTGATTTCTGTGAGAATCTTGGGTCCATGCGGGTTCCAGTAGGTCTTCTGCAGTATTTGTGATGATTGGGATGCAGTTCAACAGAGGATTCATCAGAAAAATCGACCTTCTGCCACTTTTCCAAATGATCAACTCGAAATCAAGTTATTATTTGTTGCTCTTACAACTGGGATCGACGACAAGACTATTGTCAGGTAGTGTATCTAATCATGCATCAAATGATAATAAACATAATGCATAATTATAATACAATATTACTTCAGGATGGTCAGTCACAATCTTTGAAGCTTGCTTCTTGTTTGTCGTCTTTCCAGGATTTAGTAACAACATGGCCTGAAGCTAACGAGACAGAAATATATTAATGAAACTATATGTAATGCAACAGATAAAAACGAGTTCTGTTCTTCTTTACCTCTTTCTCCAGGTCTCGGACTCGATTGTTGGCTTGTTTAGTTTTGGTTTTCTCTCGTTCTATTTCAGAAGCTAAATCTCGAGTCTTTTTTGACAGCTCCACAATTTTGGTTGCAGCTGCATCTCCTGCCAGACCAGCAGTACCTTAGAAAAAAAAATTAATTAAATAAAAATGAACTGTCACACTTATTATATACCAGATACTCAGTGGCCCAGAATTAATGTATGAGTGACACTGCATTGCATTAGCCTGACATGACAAGCAGCATTTAAAGTTTGGGTAAACTGGAAATAAAGAGAGAAATACAGAAAGGCATTTTAGCATGTTGTTTAACCAGTTGCTGACATGTTTATGAATGAACATGTTGCTAACATAAATTAGCATGTTGTGAGCATAGATCTAGCATGTTTAGCACAATGTTAGCTGTGAATTGCTAGTATGTTTCTTGTGCTAAAATGTAAAACTGTAATCAAACTTGTCGGTTAAGACAAATAAAGACATATTAAGAGATTTATAATTTTGTATGTTTATGTTTATGCTCCGGTTTCCCGCACAGTCCAAACACATGCACTATAGGTGAATTGGATGAACTAAATTGGCCGTAGTGTATGTCTGTAAATGAGTGTGTATGGGTGTTTCCCAGTACTGGGTTGCGGCTGGAAGGGCATCCGCTGTGTAAAACATATGCTGGAATAGTTGGCAGTTCATTCCGCTGTGGCGACCCCTGATGAATAAAGTTACTAAGCCGAAGGAAATTGAATGAATGCCAACTGGCCGAGCTGGGACTCGAACCAGCGACCTTTTTGCACTGAGCCACTGTGTTGCCCCTTAATGTATTTCAATTTCACAAAAATATAAAAATGAGGCAAAATTTACCTGCTAGAGCCAGCCTGTCCTCTTCTCTCTTCTTCTTCAGGTGTTTTATCTCAAAGTCTTTCTCACTCAGCAGTTTATGAAGTCTGCCATTCTCATCTCTCAGCTCCCGCACATGATCAAGCAGCTGCTCATTCTCATTCTGGATCATTCTGAAGTAAGAGAGTTTTATTAATACATGCATATGGCATAACCACAAACACACAATACAAATTCTCATTACATATATGCACTGTAAAAAATATCTGTTAATGAACAGTTTTTGTATTTTGTGTGTTTTCCATTTATTTATAGTTATGAATTGCATTATGGGATGTTGATCTCTGCTCTGTCCACTTTTGATGTTGAAAATTCAACTCTACAGTTTAACAACGTGGCTTTTAGTGATATCTCTGAACGCACAACATGTCGAACTTTGAGGCGGATGGGATACAGCAGCAGAAGACCACACTGGGTGCCACTCCTGTCAGCTAAGAACAGGAAACTGAGGCTACAATTCACACAGGCTCACCAAAATTGGACAATAGAAGATTGGAAAAACGTTGTCTGGTCTGATGAGTCTCGATTTCTGCTGCAAAATTTGGATAATAGGGTCAGAATTTGGTGTCAACAACATGAAAGCATGGATCCATCCTGCCTTCTATCAACAGTTCAGGCTGCTGGTGGTGGTGTACTGGTGTGAGGGATATTTTATTGGCACACTTTGGGCCCATTAGTACCAATTGAGCATCGTGTCAACGCCACAGCCTATCTGAGTATTGTTGCTGACCATGTCCATCCCTTTATGACCACAGTGTACCCATCTTCTGATGGCTACTTTAAGCAGGATAACGCGCCATGTCATAAAGCGCGAATCATCTCAGACTGGTTTCTTGAACATGACAATGAGTTCACTGTACTCAAATGGCCTCCACAGTCACCAGATCTCAATCCAATAGAGCACCTTTGGGATGTGGTGGAACGAGAGATTCGCATCATGGATGTGCAGCCGACAAATCTGCAGCAACTGCGTGATGCTATCATGTCATTATGGACCGAAATCTCTGAGGAATATTTCCAGTACCTTGTTGAATCTATGCCACGAAGGATTAAGGCAGTTCTGAAGGCAAAAGGGGGTCCAACCCGGTACTAGTAAGGTGTACCTAATAAAGTGGCCGGTGAGTGTATAAAGAAATAAGTCTGTAAAATAACAGAAAATGTACTGCCAGTTTATTACAAGGTTTTGTAGTGTAATATACAACACCAACCCAGACAATATAGCACTGCAAACTATTACAAATGTTCATAAAAGTCACTTTTTCGATCTTTTCAAGGGTAAAAGTTGTTGGATGAAAGATCAAGATCCCATAATGCAATTCAAAAGCATAATAAAATAATAAATATAAATGAAATACAGAAAACTGCTAATTTACAGATATATTTTAGAGTGTACATACATCTTTGATCTCTGACAAATCAATTGTGTGTCATTTTAAATAAGTGGAAGCAATGGAAAAGAAAAGAAAATCCAACCAGCGGGAGCAGAAAATTACATTGAAAGAGATAAGAAAAAAAACACTTAAGGATATGAAGAATCAGGTCTGAAATACATTACATGAGTTTTGTAGTATTTTCTCCCAAATTACATTCTGGATGAGTTGGTTCCAGCTTTCTGTCATTCTGTAGATTTTGTCTACTTTGGCCAAATTTTACAAACAATCTCAATAAAAAAAAAAAAAAAAAATTAAGCTTGAGGCTATAATTTCGTCTAGCTGGAGGATTTGTAAACATGCTTGATATACTTCAGAGCTGTGTGATAACTTCAGATCACAGTCTATGCTACTCTACTACCATCCAGTGTTCCACATGGGCTTCACAGAGAATAAACTGCTGTCACTGCAAATCAGGATCATAATCCACATCCACCGCACATCAGAGACAGCTCATAATGTTGACATTGTCCAGATTGATTAGCCAGAGGAGAAATGGCTCTATTAAAGCGTCTTTCAAGGGAACGCTCTTCTATTTTTTCTATTTTTTCTTGCTACAGTCGCCTATGGTTTGCTCGATGGAAACATACATGAGCTTTGCCTGGTGACTTTTTAGAAGTTGCGGTATAGATATGACCATATTGTTTTTCATATTATGCATAGCTTGGAAAATGACCAACTGATAATTAAGTCATTTTTAAACAGTTAAGTCATGTTATAGTTATTCTGACTTTTAATAGAGTGACAGAAATCTCTGATCTGAAGATTAATTTTTTTTTTTATGGGTTTGGTATGACATGAGGATGAGTAAATGATGACAAAATATTAAATTAGGGATCAACTACCTTTTTATGTGTGCATTGTACAGTAAATCAGCGGTCTGCTAAATTACTAATGAATAATTCAATGAAAACGCATATTTACACAGCCGATTTAAGGCGGCCCTAAAGCAGGTCTGTGTTTCTTTAAAAATCAACGATCTTCACTGCCTGATTGAGATACGATATGAAGTGGGTCTCAGACCAGACTAGAAGCATTGCATTAAATTCCATTTTCCCCTGTCATGTCTTTAAAATATGTTAATGTATATTACCACAGTATTTTCTACAGTTTCAGCGCTCGCCTGCATCTCCTGACGCTGCTTTGCATTTAAATGGTCTTTCATCTCGTTTTACGCCTGAACAATTAGATGACTTAACTGATTATACTTACATTAAAACATCGATACTGTAAAAGACTATAAAGATAAAAATAGATGAAAGAGAAAAATAGTCACATTAACCAGATGTTTATTGATGGCTGAAAAACACTTCATTAAACAGTTTAAAAAATATATATATATATTTTAAGACAATTAATGTTTTGTTTTTGATTTGGGAGTCAGGTTGTAAGGAAGTGGACAATGTGTTGCAATTTTTACTCTCTGCTGCCTTTTTCATCTTCAAAAATGTAAAGTTATTGAGTGTATGCCTAATTTGAGAACTTTTTGTATTGATTTGAAACTTTATTATGCATCATTTATTAAGTAAGCTGCTAAAACAACTGTGCTGCTCAAGAAATTCATGTTATCGTTATAAGCATTACTTTTATATGTTCAGATGCCTTTTTGTACACATATATAAGATTTTAAATATCTACTTAAGATATTTCAGATACTGGGCGACACGGTGGCTCAGTGGTTAGCACAGTGGCCTCACAGCAAGAGGATCACTGGTTCGAGTCCCGGCTGAGTCAGTTGGCATTTCTGTGTGGAGTTTGCATGTTCTCCCGTGTTGGCGTGGGTTTCCTCCGGGTGCTCCGGTTTCCCCCACAGTCCAAACACATGCAGTACAGGTGAATTCAATAGGCTAAATTGGCCGTATAGTGTGTGTGTGTGTGTGTGTGTGTGTGTGTGTGTGTGTGTGTGTGTGAATGAGTGTGTATGGGTGTTTCCCAGTACTGGGTTGCAGCTGTGTAAAACATATGCTGGATAAGTTGGCAGCTCATTCCGTTGTGGCGACCCCTGATGAATAAAGAGACTAAGCCGAAGTAAAATGAATGAATGAATTTCAGATGCTTGATTTTGTCACGGTCACACAAGGAAGTATAAACTTCAAGGGTGTTTATTATAGTGAAATGCACAACAGTAGCAAGGTGAAGCAGGTGAATGGCGTTGCAGAGGGTGAGTGATCTCACACACAGTTCAATGGTAATCACCAACATAAGCATAGTCACTTTCCTTAAATAGGTGTATTGGCATTCACAAGAGGAGGAGAACATCCACGGAAGAGTACAGGAGAATTCAGGAGAGAAGACGAGGAGAACCATGCGTCTTTGATTCCAGCTGCTGAGTGAGTGAGTGAGGTGAGTATATATAGTGTGATGGTGATTGCAGGTGATCAGTAATCAGGTGAGGGTTCACGGGTGTGGTGTGTGGTGTGCAGTGAGTGAGAGCGGTGATTGGGACTGGGGGAACGAGCAGCGGGTGTGACAGACTTGTTTTAATTTCTTTCGTTTTTTCATTATTTTTAATATTTGTTACTCTTTCATGTAGTGATTTTTTCATCTTTTGTTACATTTATGTATTAGAAACTAAGCTGTACCATGAATATGTAATCATTTGTATTCATCTAAGTTACATAATTCATTCATTCATTCATTTTCTTTTCGGCTTAGTCCCTTTATTAATCCGGGGTCGCCACAGCGGAATGAACCGCCAACTTATCCAGCATATGTTTCACGCAGCGGATGCCCTTCCAGCTGCAACCCATCACTGGGAAACATCCACACACACACACTACGGACAATTTAGCCTACCCAATTTACCTATACCACATGTTTTTGGACTTGTGGGGGAAACCGGAGCACCCGGAGGAAACCCACGCGAACACGGGGAGAACATGCAAACTCCACACAGAAACGCCAACTGACCCAGCCGAGGCTCGAACCAGCGACCTTGTTGCTATGAGGCGAACGTGCTACCCACTGCGCCACCGTGACGCCTAAGTTACATAATATTAGTGCAATTTACATGTTTTTTTTCTATCCCCTGGCCTGTTACTGATGTTAATAAAAGGTTGAACATTTACGCTGCTTCAGGTTTAATTTCTGTTGTGTAAGATGTAAAGTAGATGCTTTAGTCTTATTTCTGATATTTCGATAGACTGATGTTGTTCTATTTTGCTGAATTTGTAAAAGCAATAATATGAAGTCACTGTTGCGTGTGTCACCTTGCATTGAACAGATCCATCACTTTATCTTCTTCTTCTGTGAAGTGGATATCGTCCAGACTGCTGCTGAGAGGAAGAGCGATGGCGTCGGTCTTTTTTTCTCCGTCCGTCTTTTTCATCTCCTGCCTCCTCTGGATGCGCTGCACTTGTTGCTCTTGCAGAGTTTGAAACTGAAGCCTCAGATGCTCCTTTATTTCATCAGCGTCCCCATCCATCACTGAGAGATCAAGGAAAGCTGCTTTATTGCAAACTAATGCGGTTACAGATGAGAGATGTCCAGATATACTTCAGAGAACATATTACACCTGCTTTAGCTCATTTGCATTGCTTTCCTGTCACAGGAGTGGGTTTTAAAGCACTGAACGGCTTCCCTTATATTGTCCATTAAAATGACTGTTTATTGATGTATTATTTTGTTTATAATATATGTAAATTTTAATTTATAAGTAAATATTATTGTGTTTTTTAACCATAATATAGTAAAGTATATTATACAGCATATATTATAGTGTTTACAACTCGTTGTTAATGAATTACTGTAGTATACCTTAGTTTTTAGTACAGTAAAGTGTGGTGGACTGTAGTATAATATATA
>CAIGQV010016226.1:1949947-1969173 GCA_903798115.1 Danio jaintianensis | reverse complement strand
GTAAATAAGTATATAAGTAAATAAGTAAATATGTAAGTAAATAAGTATGTAAGTAAAGAAGCATGTTAGTAAATAAGTAAGTAAATAAATATGTAAGTAAATAAATAAATACATAAATATATAATTAAATAATTAAATACATAAATAAATAAACTAGACACTCTCCAGAAAAGAAATATAGAACATACTGTGAAAAAATGTCCTTGCTCTGTTAAACATCTCTTGGAAAATATTCAGATATTTAAAAAAAATAATTACAATATCATGTAACACCGTGGATGTCAGATTCATATTACTTTTCTTTCCTTTTAATTTTGTGTAGGCTATGTAACACCAGAAACTGTGGACGGAATATTGCTACACTACATTTAAAGAATACACATTCAATAATTAACTGCTTCTGATACTCTAAAAAATGACAGACCCCTGCTGAAAAATCCAGCTTAAACCAGCCTAGGATGGTTGGCTGGTTTTAGGTGGTCGACCAGCCTGGTTTTAGAGGGGTTTTGGCCATTTCCAGGCTGGTTTCCAATCATTTCCAGCCTGGTCTTAGCTGGTCAGGCTGGGAGATGACCAGCTAAAACCAGCTTAACCAGCCTAGCCAGACTGGGAGCCCAGCTAAACCAGCTATGTCCAGCTTAAACCAGGCTGGTCAAGTTGGTTTTAGCTGGTCATTTTACAGCCTGACCAGCCTGGAAATGGCCAAAACCCCTCTAAAACCAGGCTGGTCAACCAGCTAAAACCAGCCAACCAGCTTATGGCTGGTTTAGGCTGTTTTTTTTTAGCAGGGACAGTTTGCTGTATTGATAGACACAATATTATGCTGTGTATCTAAGAATATGCACACAAAGATAGCCTATTATTTACACATACAACCAGTCAAATACTCGTTTTGCTAGTCTTTTTTAATGGTGGATTATATACAAGTACATGACCGCCACCTATTGGTTATCAACTGTAATAAATACTGTGGTATATTGCGTATTGAAGTGGAAATATAGCATTTAGTTCTAGAAAAATAGTACTGTGTAGGCTAATTTGTTTATATTAGACTACTAGTCGTATTAGCATAGCAACTACAGCATTACCACAACATAGTTCAAGTACTTTACTATAGTATGGTTAAAAAATTGACGAAATTACTATAGTATTTTTTCATATTTTTATTATATTTACCATGTTGTCATTTTTCATGTGACTCTATCCTAAGTTGAGTCGCTTGACTGCAACGCGGAAGTTTTGTATTATTGTTTTAGACATTCAGATTAATTTGTCTATGGGGAATCTATGGGGAAATGAATAATAAACGGCAGTAAACGATCAAACTACTTCCTCCTCACACATTTGTGTTTATGGAAATACATAATTAGAAAACACTAAACAGGAAAATACAAGTTTCCTTCATATGCTCACATCAGAATCATGCGGAAGTGGTTATTTCCCACTGAACATTGGACTTCTGACGGACGTCCAATAGACATCTATTATACGAACGGACGCAATATAGACATGATATGCACGTCCGTCAGAGGTCTAATGTTTGGTGGGTTATGATCATTTTGTGTACTCGATCTTGTACTGTGAACATTCCCTCTGGTTTACTAATGCTAATGAGAAGTCATATGTCTTCATATAGTACTAATAGAATTGATCCTGCGCTTTACTTAAATGGGGTAGACTTTTGTAGTAAAAAAATGTACAAACAAAGTTATTAGATTAATATTTTTTAAAAACAGAGCCTTAATTAAAACCTAGAGGAAAAATCTTTTGGAATGTTTATTTTGAAGATATTGTGTGGAAAAAAGCTTGGTTGATTCCTTTTCGTTTTTGCATAGGTAATAAATATAGAGAACTACATTTAAAAATTTTACACAACATTTATGTTTGCAATTACACATTATCTAAATTTATGCAGACTGATGGAAACTGTTCATTCTGTTTACGGCACCCAGAGTCTTTAATTCATCTTTTTTATGAATGTGATTTTTCCAAAAATTTTTGGGAAGATCTATCATTGTATGTTCAAAAAAAAAATCAGGTTTTAGTTGTAAGTTGACCCCCAAAGATGTTAGTTGTTATTTTGTGTCAAACAATTAATCCGTGGAATTTATAATGAATCTTTTAATTTTATTTGGTAAATTTCATGTTCATAAATGCAGATTAAATAACTCTAAACCTTGTTTAAAGGTTGTTATTATAGATTTTCATTTGTATATAGAATCGCTATAATATATTAATAGTGAAAAATGTAAAAATACAATTACAGTGGCTAAGGAGCTGAAGTTAGTTGACTAGTAAACTTGTTGTCAATTGAATAGGTTACAATAATGTAAAGATCTCTATGGTGATTTGTCTCTTTATTTAATTTATGTAATTTTATTTTTCTGTTTATTTTTTGTTATTAGTTACATTTGTTTTTTTTCTTTTGGATGTCATGTTTAAATTGTATATTTGCTGTTGTTTAATAAAAAAAAATAAAAATAAAAAAATCTTGTACTGTGAATACAAAATGGCCTCTGTTGCGTACTCTATATTTTTATTTTCTTACCTGTTCTATAAAGTATGTTGGACGCTGCCGAGGTCTGCACTTGACCACTTGTCTCGATAACAAATGCTATTTCCAGTAGGTGGTCCAAGTATATTCATGGTGATCACAAGTGTGTGTAGACCCTTTGATCGCCTCATAGGGGACACACACATTTGACGTTATAAAAATAATTCACACAATTTATTTACACACTTTGATTTTTCAGTACTTTAAAATAAACTGTATAAACGAGGTCTGTTGTTTCTGCTTAATAAAAAGTATCATTTAATTTCAACTGGAATGTTTACTTGTCATTAAAGAGTACCTATTTTGCAAAATAAACTTATTTAGCTTTAAAAATAAAGTTTGTATGTCCATATAAATCCATATTTATGGGCATTTTGTCTTGAAAATAGTAACTTAAATGGGACCTATTATGCAAAAATCACGTTTATACGGGGTTTATACATTTATGTGGCAGTTTAAAGACAGTTATGTGGCAACAGTGTGTGAATATAAGCAGCTTCTAATGGCAAAATTGTATTAATTCTATTTTTTATAATCAGACTTGATAAAAACAGTCTGCAGAAACATTTTGATTGACATTCTCACTTTGTACTTGTTATCAGATGGGGAAAGCCCCGCCCACTAGTGACCATCTCTCCCTCATTAGCATAGGATGTTAGTCTTGTTTTTGAATCTGCCACTATGCTGACACACAGGCATTTGTAGCTCCGCCCTCTTTTGAAAAAGGCACAATCTCATTTGCATTTAAAGAGAGAGTCACCAAAACGCCACAATTAGGATCAAAGCCTAAAAGGGTCAGATTCAGAGAGCTAGAAAACAGCATGTGCTTCCCTGTAGGGTACATGATAAATGATGGTATTCGCTTAGCTGCAAAAACCACTCCAAATTAATATTAAAGATAGTGTGGATTTGGTTTGCTTTAAGTGCACTGAGATTTGGCATTTTTCAGAAGTGGGACAGCCTTGCACATATTTCCTGTCACATGCATGTGGTCTTGTGGCTTTTGGAACAGGCTTAAAGTTTCGCTTTTGTCTAGACACTATATAATCAGACCTAACCATCATCCAAAATGCACATTGGGCGCATATTTGCCTTACAGCTTTTTTGTGAACTGTTACATAAATCATATTACATGTAAATGTTTGTTGTTAAACTTAAATTGTAAGGTAAATCTGGAATAAAGGTTTTCATTCATATTCTTTTCGGCTTAGTCCCTTTATTAATCTGGGGTCGCCACAGCGGAATGAACCGCCAACTTATCCAGCATATGTTTTACGCAGCGGATGCCCTTCCAGTTGCAACCCAGTACTGGGAAACACCCATACACACTCATTCACACACATACACTATGGACAATTTAGCCTACCCAATTCCCCTATAGCGCATGTCTTTGGACTTGTGGGGGAAACCGGAGCACCCGGAGGAAACCCACACCAACACAGGGAGAACATGCAAACTCCACACAGAATTGCCAACTGACCCAGCCGAGGCTCAAACCAGCGACCTTCTTGCTGTGAGGCTACCCACTGAGCCACCCGGAATTAAGGTTTGAAGTGTAATAACAATTAACAGAGAGAATGATAGTTTTGATAGAATTTATTGTTTAAATTTCTCCATATAAACACAATCAGATCAAATATTCATTCATTAGAGGCAAATCTCAAAATATATCAGATTTGTACTTTGAAATAAGCAAATACATGTTGATACTAAGCAGATTATTCTAACTTTCTAAACAATATGAAAATGCTGTTCTGTGATGAACTGCTTATTTTTCGTATCTGGAAGTCAATTAGGATAGACGTGTCTTCTAAATGAATATATGTAAAATGTAAATAAAACAGGCAAGGTAAAATATTTCAGTACAATTTCTTATAGCAAACAAACCAAATAAGGAATGACCAAAACACTGTTAAACGTTATGATGAATCTAAAACTCCCCTTCTGAAAATAATGAAAAACACTTAAATCAGTTGCAATCATGATCTAAAAAACACCCAAGGAAATATATCAGTGCTAATAACTGTAAAAGCAGACATGTTTCAAACTAGTCAACCTACGTTCTGTATCCCAAACCCATACTGGAATTCTCACAAATAGAAAATCATTCTAAGGTGTAAAATTGTACATATTAAGCATCGGAATTATAATGGCATTAAGAAGAAGAAGAGAAGAAGGTGTAAGAAACAGAAGAAGAGCTGTAGTCAACACTGCCTCTGCGCGATCCACTTCTTGAGCCTGTTCGGGACCCAGTTCTGGATCCAGAACGAGAGCTTGGTCCCGAGGACACATTATAGGGGCTGCTTATGCCTTTGGTAGACATGGAGGTCGCCTGGAGCATCTTCATGCCATTGTTCTCCTCCACCATGCAGTTATCCATCGCCTCTTTGTATGAGATTTTAAGCTTGGTTTTGGGACAGGTAAGGTTCTTAATGTAGCTCCTGGTGTCTTGCAGCTTTTGTGCCCCTTTCCCATCAAGCCACCCTTTCCGGATGGACTCCTCAATGCTTACACGGCGTCCAGTTCCTGGCTCTATAAGTCCACCTGTGAGATACTGGAACTCTAGAAACCTCTGGCCGGCTTCGTAAGGCAACCATTTTTCCTTCATGGCTTCGGCAGCAGAAAGTTTCCTCTTGGTCTTCACATCCTCAAAACCATCATAAGCCTTCTGCGCTGGTTTTAGCTTCACGCTCATGTCTTCATCGATAAGGCTTTGCTGTACGGCATCTTTCAGAGATAGTCTCTGGCCCGTAGCGGGATTGATAATTCCTCCAGAGCAAACCTGCGCTTCAAGGAGACGCTGAGCGGTGATGTTGTCCACTATTCCGCGTCGCTGAGCCTCAGGGATGGTGATCTTCTCTAGGGTCTCCGTATCAAATATTGCTCCAACAGGGCTCTGGTCATCAAAAATATCAGACGGAGGGGAAAGTGTTATGGAAACACTTGCAAATCGTTTGCGGACTGTTGGAGATGATGGCTGTGTGGGACTACTGCAAGTGGCTACATCCTCAGGACTGCTGGAGAAGATGGCAAGCTCAGAGCTGTTGCTTTTACTTGTGATCAAAGCTGCAAACTCAGTGAGTGTCATAGTCCCTGCACGGTACTTTTCCAAAATTTGTTTATTGATAATTCCCCTCTGTAGGGACTCCTGAATGTCATACTGGATTCCAGTTTTGCGATCAACAATAAGTAAACGCTTGTTTCCATCAGATGTTTCAATCGTGATCTCCTCCCACTCGCACTCTTGTTCGGAGAGTTCAAGAAAGGTGTCATAGTCGATTAACTCTCGATGGTATGCTTCTCGTACAGTCATCTCTTTACCAGTGTCAGGGTCTACGATCACCACTCTTCTTTTGCGTAGTGTGTTCTTCTGGGTTGTCGTCTGCTTTGGTTTCTGCTTGTCATTTAAAGGCAAAAGCATGAGCCCAGTCTTGGGATCTTTAATGCACCTCTTTTTCAACTCTAGATATGTGAGGTTTTCATGGGTGTTGGGATCAAAGAAGCCTTTGGTATCATCCCCCTCGTAGGACAAAATCTCATTCATCTCACGGTCAAAGTAACCCTTCCTGTAAGCCACTTCCACATCAATTCGATGGCTACCTTTGGGATCAATAATCCCACCACTGGCTATCTGAGCTTCTAGGAGTCTAATTCCATGGCCTTTCTCAATGATCTCTTTCTCAATAGCTTGGAAGAGTGAGATGATCTTTCCTGTTGCGGGATCTTTGTATCCCGTCACAGCCTTCTCAGCAGACAGGAGTTTGTCCTTGAACTCCTTTCCCACAAGACCTCTCTTCCAAGCTTCTTCGACGGTCATACATACATTGTTAACTGGGTCAATTATGAAACCAGAGGCAGCCTGAGCCTCCAGGAGCTCCAGTGTGGTTCCCCGTCGGAGTAGACCATCTTTCATGGCCAGGTAAAAAGGCATGACTCTATCCTTGGCCTCATCATAGATACCAGCGATACAATCAGAGCCACCAAGGTATGATTTGAGCTTGTACTCAATATCTTTGCTGGTTAGTTGTCCTCGGTTTATTTTGTCCAAATCAGTTTGATCAAGCAAGTCGGAATCGACAAGCTCTGTAAGTGAGACCTCACCACGAAGACCTTGCACTGTCAATTTCTGCTCAACCACAGGCTTAGAAATCTCATCTGTCTGGGTTTGCTTGCAGGTTGCAACTGGACGCTGTTGCAATCTCCTCAGCTCAATTTCCAAAGACTCCTTCTTACGCATTAACTCAGAGATTTCCTTGTCTGAGCTCTGAAGACGACCTCTGTAGCGTTCCTCAACACTTCTCAGCTCAGCGGTCAATCTTTGGATCTCACTCTGCAAGGAGGCTCTGTCTCTCTCTACTCTGTCTCTATCCATCGCACTCTGTCTGATCTGCCCTTCTTTTAACTCGTACTGGCTTTTCCAATACTTGAAATCCTTGGTGATTTTATCGATTTCATCCTGGAGACGTTGCTTCTGTTTCGTCTCTGATTCCAAGGTAAGTTTGATGCGCCTGAGCTCCTCTTCGTATCGTTGCTGCTTATCTTTGTCCTGTTGCAGCAGCTTCAGTTTGATTACGAGACTATCTCTCTCTTGCACAATGTCTTTGTAGTTTGAATCAGATCGCTGGATCATCATGGATGTCTGAAAAATAAATGAGAAATGGTGTTGTTAAAAGAATGCTTTTTAGTAATATTAGAGGTTTGAATAATGCATCACAATAATTATTGTTTGATTAAGACATGGTTAGAATAAAACAAAGTAAAATAAGGGAAAAAAAAATTAGCAGAAAGACAGCAACCGTGCAGTGTTATGCAGAAAATGTGCTTTCAAAAGTCACAAATATTAGGCAGCAAAGCAATATCCAGCAAAGTTAGCTGAAAATGGTGATGTATTTTTGATTCAGCTGATACAGAAGAAAATTGCTTGTGTCACTCAGAATAAAATACCTCTGAGAACTGCTTTTGGATTTGGGCGATTTCCACCCTTAAACTTTCCCTCTCTTTTGTCAGTTCATTGATTAGTTCCTGCAGTTCCAATGCTCTGTTATTGCTGGTTTGTAACTGAAATTGAATGGCAGACAATCGTGAAGCACTTTCGCTCTCAATGGTGCCCAGGCTTCTTTTAGCATCATCCCGCTCGAGCCGCACATTCCTTAGTTCCTCCTCAAGCCGCAGGCGCTCTTTGGTTAGATTCTGGGTGAGGGTCTGCAACTTCTCAACCTCGCTAGTGCTCTCATTTAGCAGTCGACTCTTATCTTCGATAGTCTTGTAGAGGGAATCATTTCGCTGATTAGCCTCTCGGACCAGGCCCTGCTCCCGTAGAAGCTGCTGTCGCAAAGCCTTCAGTTCTGCATTGACTTTGGTCAGATTCTCTACTGTGATTTTATACTCCTTCAGGCTTCTCTCCAACTCATCTTTTGAACTGCGAAGCTCCTGCTCGTACCTCCGTCCAGAAGAACTTTCTTTTTCCTGTTGGACCCGTAGAGTACTGATGGTAGTGGTGTATTCACGGCACGTCTGATTCACCCTATCCAACTCTGTTTCCATCCGTTTTCTCCTCGTGAGCTCATCCTGATTATTCCTTCTCTCTTTCTCCAGTTCAGCCTGCAACTCATTTACCTTGGACTGCAGTTCATTTATGCGACTCTGCAATCTGGTGGCGTTCTGCTCCAACTTCATCTTATCACTTTTTTGTACATTCATCTCTCTCTTTATAATGAGGACCTCTTGCTCAGAGACCTTCAATTTGTTGATGACCTCTGTGGTTGAAGTCTGCTTGGCGAGTATTTCTGCCTGAGACTGTCTGAGGCTTTGATTTTCAACCTCCATTGCTTTCCTCCGCCTTGTCTCGTCTTGCAAATTTTGCGTCAGCAATGTAATCTCACGGGTCTTTTCCTGAGCAACTCTGTTTGCATCAGCCAGGTCCATCTTGTGTCTCGTTTCAATCTCTTCCCTTTGACGAATTATGATCTGAATCTGTGACTCCAGTTCCTTCTTGGATCTGCTTTCATCTGCAGCCATAGACCTCTTCTGATGCGCGTCCTCTTCTGCTTTCCTTCGTGCTGCTTCCGTTTGGGAGAAAGAAAGCTGCAGTTTTCTCAGTTCCTCTTCCAGATCTCTCTTCTCAGAGGTTAACCTATCCACCTGAAGTCTCAGAGATGTTGATTCCTCATCCTTCTGCTGTGCTGACTTGAGCACAGTGGTCTTGGTGACGTGGATCTCAGATTCATATGTTTGCTTTAGGCTATTTATGTCCTGGTTCAACTGGGTTCTTACCTTTGAGGTCTCCAGTTCTGCTGCAGAACGTCGGGAGGCCTCGTCCTGCAGCTGTAATTTCAGCCGTTCAATCTCCCGCTCTTTCTCTTTGATGGCTCTTTCAAATTGACTTTTGGACAAAGTGAGCTCCTCCAGTTCTTTCTGTCTCTTGCGGATGGCCAGCTCATACTCCTCCTGCTGGTTGGTGTAGCGTTCCTCGGCCAGCCTCCGCTTGCGCTTTTCCTCCTCAATGAGGAATGTAAGCCGGGACATCTCATCTTGTAAACTCTTCAGCTGGTTCTGGGTACTATCCAGGCTTTCCTGAGCAGTGTTGCATTGCCTGGCCTGGGTTCTCTTCACCTCCTCCATAGATATGAGCTGCTCTTTGGACTGGGTCAGCTCCAGGCGAAAGCGAGACAAACTGTCTTCTAGTGATTTGTTCTTCTGGTTTTGATCTTTGAGGTTGTCCTTGAGGCGTCTCAGTTCCTCCTCCAAAAGCTCAATTTTAGTGTTCCGCATCTGAATAAAAAGTGGAATAGTAGTAGTTAGTGGCAATAAACCAACTGTAACAATAATAAAGACTATAGAATACACAAGATGTGTCACTTGTATAGATTTGAATGGGGAAAAGTGTAACGGTCAATATGGCGAATCAAGCCCCGCCTTCTAGTACAGAAGCCAATCATTGATCGCTATAGACTGATGATACTCCGAAGAAGGAGCTTGGACCAGACGTGTGTTTCTATAGATTTTGTGTGATCCAAAGGTTCAGAAATGAACTAAAGAGATAGTTATTTCATTTCGTAGTAATTTCATTGGTGATTCCTAATATGAAATTTAATCGTAAGCTTGGCAAGCAATTTTGGAGAATTTTGTGTTTCCCCATTTAAACAGAATGCCTGAGCATACTGCCCGAGAGACATTTCAAAGATGGCCGCAGAATGAAATTACTTGCCTTAAAGGTTCTAGGGGTTGTCAAAAGTATTGACTTGACTCTTGAACACCACTGATTGGCTATACATGCTCAACAGATATGACTGTGATTGGCTTTGAAGGTCATTGCTTCTCAATTTTTCAGCGCTGATCACAAAGTGCAACCACAGATACACAAACACTAGAGCATTTGAAAGCTGCATCTATCAGCTGATCCGCCTATGAGCAGATATATGATAGATCCACTGACAGATTACTTATCCAACAAACTACATGTCTGTTTGGGAAACGCCATATTACATTTTTTCTTTGTTTGCAAAGATGTATTCACAACACATTTCATCTGAAACAGCACTTTTACCTTTAACTCCTCCATGTTTTTCAGCATTTCCCCAAGGAATTTGTAGTAGTCACTAGATCGTGTCAAGAGCTCTATGTAGCGAGACTGCAAATCTGTTACCTGTAGTGAAACAGTTATTGTGGGTAAAGTCAGTGTAGGTAGAAAAGGTGTTTTAAGAGCTCATATACTCAAGTAAATGTATTGTGTTGTGGTATGATTACCTCCTCCCTGAGAACAGTGGCTGGAGACTGCAGCATAGTCTTTTTGATGGGAATGTTGAGCAGAGTTTCCAGACCTGCACTATAAGACGCCAACTGGAGCTCATAGTCCTGGCAACATAGAAATCAGAAAATTGAGCCTCTTGCAATATTAAAAGGGCAAAATTATTAGCCCTCCTAATATAATATTCAAATATTTCCCAAGTGATGTTTAATGGACTTTTTTCAACACATTTGTAAACATCATAGTTTTAATAACTAATTTCCTTTGTCTATGCAATGATGACAGTACATATTTTACTAGTTATTTTGAAAGATACTAGTATTCGGCATAAATTGCATGAATGATCAAATAAATAAATGAATGAATGAATTAATAAAAAGGAGTCTCACCTTTATGGAGGCAGCACATGTGTCGGAGTCTTTGACCACAGCATCCACCTTTTCTTTCTTTCCCTTTATCTCAGAATACAGCGCCTGTACATTAAACGATATACACATTTTTTTTTATTCAACATATCTTATTCTCTCTATATATGTATATCAAAATGTATCAGTGTTATCTGTATGATGTGTTATCAGTGTTATCTTATGTATGCTACAATTTAGTCTAAAAATGCACAACATGGGATTTTAAAGTTGTGTCATTATTTAGTGCAAAGCCCTAGCCAAAACAAGATCTTAAAGAGCTGCATATATGCTTGATATTTGCTCAAAGGCTTATTTGTATTGTATTTTTTATATTCTTCGTTCAACGTGACTATATTTGACTGACTTTTTGCTGGTTGAGGTGATCCATTAAATTGTCCACACTGTTGAATTTGGTAATCTGGAGGGTATCTTGGCGCTGACGTGTGTCCTGAATCCATCTGTTTATCGTGGAGTTGGTCTGCTTGTAGTGATTCAGCTGTTTCCCTTGTTTCTCCAGGTCCCATGTCCTGAAAAAAGCAGAGAAATTAATCAAACTATAATAATGGTGGTTTCTACAGCTTTTTTGTTTGACCCCATAATTAAAGCTTAATCCCCCCTTAAGGGTGTCAAGATAAGGTGTATGGGTAAATAGTTTGCTCTAATCTGTATCTTAAATAATAATTAAAATTATAGATAATTAAAATATACATGGTGGCTCAGTGGCCTCACAGCAAGAAGGTTGCTGGTTCGAGTCCCGGCTGGGCCAGTTCTCCCACAGTCCAAACACATGCGCTATAGGTAAATTGAATAAACTAAATTGGCTGTAGTGTATGTGTGTGAATGTGAGAGTGTATGGGTGTTTCCCAGTACTGGGTTGCAGCTGGAAGGGCATCCGCTGTGTAAAACATATGCTGGATAAGTTGGTGGTTCATTCCACTGTGGTGACCCCTGATGAATAAAGGGACTAAGCCGAAGGAAAATGAATTAATAAATATACATTGTCCACCCCTGAAACGGTGCATACCATTGTGAATGCATAATCGCACCAACAAATAGTGTTCAAAAGACACTTGTTTTGTAAAATAGGTGTTTGTATCCACATTTAGCCTAAAAGTGAAATCAAATTAGACGAATAATCTGTATTTTAATAGACACCTGCTCACACATGTGCAATTTTTCATGATTAAAAAACAGTGCAATATGTGCTCTGTACCTGCTATCAATCTGAGTCACAATTCTGCGCCAGCGGTCAGTCATCTGTCCGACCAGCTCAGTGTATCTGGACAGGTCAACATCACACTGATGGAAAGACTGGCCAATCTGACTGTTCCAGTGCACAGCTTTAGACAGCTCTGTCTCCATCGCCTTCAAAACACCCTTCTTCTGCTCCAGCTCTGCTTTCATAGTCTACAGAAAACAAGAAACTGCATTCAAATACAAACACTGTACAACCAGTAGGAGACATGCTTGCAGAGTGATTCAATGAGCCTCTTTTAAAGGGATAGTTCACCCAACATTTAATTACGGTCTACTCTCTCTAACACACAAAAAAAGATATTTTGAAGAAAGCTGAAAATCTGTAACCATTGACTTCCATAGAAGGAAAAACAAATGCCATGGAAGTCAATGGTTACAGGTTTCCAACATTTTTCAAAATATCTTCTTTTGTGTTAAACAATTCTGTCAAACACAAAAGAAGATAATTTGAAGAAAGCTGAAAATTTGTAACCATTGACTTCCATAGAAGGAAAATCAAATGCCATGGAAGTCAATGGTTACAGGTTTCCAACATTTTTCAAAATATGCCGGAATAGTTGGCGGTTCATTCCGCTGTGGCGACCTCTGAAATAGAAACTAAGCCGAAGGAAAATTAATGAATGAAAGTACTTAAATTATCCCAAATGTTTGAAAGAATGTTCAAGTCCACAGAAATAATAAATTTTATCTAGTCAGACGGAGCGTGTGCTGTGTGTTCATGCTAATGACGTCACACACTCTTAATTCCCGGTTTAGTTTTCTAGAAACAGCAGCGAGGCTTTAATATGTTGTGTGTTTTATTCGACTGCACAGAGCAGCATTGTAACAGAAGCCTAAAATATATTTAGTCTGATAAAACAGCGCTGCTTCTTCTCCACATGATCACGAGTGGAGGAGTAGGAAGTGGTGGACTGTGGCATAATACCAAAAATCGTCTCTCATCAGCAATTACTTCTGCATTTCTCTCGTTTCACTTCTTTCAGTCTTACTCTGCTTCATGCTACCATGATAATAAGTGTTGAATACTTTACTCATCCATCAACGTGATTTCTGCAGGAGTCTCATATGATAATGAAGACCACAACTCCCATGATTCCACACTCAGTCACAGGATCATTAAAATATGCCTTTGTTTGTTGTGAATACGCTCCCTCTAGTGGCCAAAATTACACACTGTGCCTTTAAAAACAGAACGAGTTCAGATATGTCAATGAAGTTCACCTTGAGAGTCATGCAGTACTTTTCCACTTCATTCAGGTCAAGAGACGAGGTTTCTTTCTCAGTCAGACGAGCCTCGTGGACTTTAATGATGTCCTCGGCCTGCAGGAGGTGCTGGAGCAGAGCTTGCAGAGCGCCGAGCCTGAAAACAGACATCAAACATCATGTTATATTTCTCTATTACTCTATTATATTTCTCTAGTGGTTTAACGGATCACAAATCTCTGTTAATATTCATTCATTCATTCATTTTCTTTTCGGCTTAGTCCCTTCATTAATCTGGGGTCGCCACAGCGGGATGAACCGCCAACTTATCCAGCATATGTTTTACGCAGCGGATGCCCTTCCAGCTGCAACCCATCACTGGGAAACATTCATACACATTCATACACTACGGACAATTTTAGCTTACCCAATTCACCTATACCGCATGTCTTTGGACTTGTGGGGGAAACCGGAGCACCCGGAGGAAACCCACGCGAACACGGGGAGAACATGCAAACTCCACACAGAAATGCCAACTGACCCAGCCGAGGCTCGAACCAGCAACCTTCTTGCTGTGAGGCGAACGTGCTACCCACTGCGCCACCGCGTCGCCCCTCTCTGTTAATAATAATTTTTAATTTGTGCAACCCATATTTATTTTTTGTCTCATCTTCAATCAATGATTCAGTTATTCACTCATAAAACTTCATGTTTCATTGCTAGATGATCATTTTTGAAGAATTATTCAGTGGCATATTTTTGACGGCTGGTTGTCGCCACCTATTGGTTAAATAATGTGATTTCTGCCTACAACTTTCATTTTGGAGCGTCGTTAAATGCATATGACGGTGATTTTAATCTTTACCATAAACATCAGAAGTTTAATCTAAACTATAAACCGTTCTCCCAGTACTTCTGTGTTATTTGACAGGTTGTAACTTCATAGCTAACTCAAAAGACTGAATGTCTTAGGATTAATAAACATATGCAAATCACCATCCTTTATAATTTATGTTGTGTGGGTGTTGAATGCATTGATGCAGGCTAAACAAGTAGTGACAGAAAACACCTTTAATAACCTAAGAAACCCTCCACATCCCGAATAACCCACCACAACTTCTTCCATCATCATTATATTTTACAGGAAAGTCTAAATGCTTTCATACATGTGATTTGAATGACGCGAGAGGCGATCTCTCTGCGATCCTTACAAATTCAGGATTAATCTACCAGTAAAAAAAATTTAACAATCCATGGGTCACGTGTGTTCCGAACCGTGGGTTGTGATCCATACAAACCACGAATCGACCGTGATCTGTTACACCCCTAATTACAGCATATACGACAGATGCTCATAGGTTAACTTCTCCTCATTTGGTTAAATTCCCAGATTTTGGTTCACTTAAGCAGTAATGAGTTCTCTGTTTGTACTCTCATACACTTCTGATCATAGACTGACAGTACGTCACATTGGTACAGCAAAACAGCTGATTGTAATTTTAGACTGTAGATACTGGGGGTGTGCTGGGAGCACCAGCCTAATTTCACCAAGTAGGACATGTTCCTGGATTAACATCTATGCTGATTGGAACACCAATCAGCCAATCAGAATGAAGGGATATGTTTACCGTTTAAGTTAGGTTTAGGCTTACGGTTAGGTTTATGCACTTCTACATGATTGTTATTCAACTATTATTCCCCTCTGATTTTGGGAATAATTTAGGGGAAGGGGTTAGAGGTTTAGGGGTAGGGAATAGGTATGGATTACATATTCCAACAAAAATGATGTTCCAGGACGAACATAGATGTTAATCCAGGATCGCATCATACTTTGCAAAATCATGACATGCTGGGAGTATAAAAACAAACAGAACCATCTCGAGAGTATCTTGAATATTGACTTATGTTATAAAGCCTATAAGAATGCAGTTAGAATGAGCCTATAATTCAGTTTATGAAAGCATACTGTATTTGCAGGGCTCCACACAATTCATTCAGGTTGTCCCAACACAAATCCATTAAGTTAACTTAACAAGTTTAAGTGGATTGAACATAAAACTAATAAGTTGTCCCCAAAATAAATCATGAAAATTGTGTTATTTAAGCTTCCGTAAGTAGTTTGAACAAGCAGAAAAAAATTATTTTTTAGTGTATATAAATTCATTCATTTTCCTTCGACTTAGTCCCTTTATTTATCAGGGCTAGCCACAGCGGAATGAACCGCTAACTATTCCAGCATATGTTTTACACAGCGGATGCCCTTCCAGCTGCAACCCAGTACTGGGAAACACCCATACACACTCATTCTCTCACACACACACACACACACACACACACACACACACACACACACACACACACACACACACACACACACACACACACACACACTCAATTTAGTGTTTACTACGTTTACTACTCAGTTTACTACGGCCAATTTAGTTAATCCAATTCACCTATAGCGCATGTGCTTGGACTTGTGGGGGAAACCGGAGCACCCGGAGGAAACCCACGCCAACACGGGGAGAACATGCAAACTCCACACAGAAATGCCAACTGGCCAAGTCGGGACTCGAAACAGCGACCTTCTTGCTGTGAGGCGACAGCGCTAACCACTGAGCCACCGTGACACCCTAGTGTATATAAATAACTAATAAATACAAACCCCTTTAAATCTGCGATATATCAGGGTCCATGTCCATTAAAGAGGAAACCTAATCTACAGTGTCTAGGCCATTAATGGCAATCTACTTGAGTAAAACGGAGCCAATGCATTTCTAACAGTGATATTACTGGTTGTTATATGAATGTTCTTGCCTCTGGATGTATGCGGTGGAGAAGCCCTGCAGGCTGCCCAGTTTCTGGTTGATCAGGTCCAGTTCTGTGCGCAGGTATCGGCTCTGCTCGGGGTTACTGCTGCCCTCCAGCTCTCTCATAATCTTCTCCCTCAGATGCAGATACTCATCCCGGATGGAGTCCAGATCACGATGAACACCCTAAAATACAAGCAGTGCATTAGGGATATTAAATAAGAGATTTGGAGTTAGTACCAAAAACTGTACTTCATAACGATCTTTGCCATGATGACAGCACATAATATTTGACTAGATATTCTTCAAGACACTAGTATTCAGCTTAAAGTGACATTTAAAGGCTTAACTAGGTTAATTAGGGTAAAGTTAGGGTAATTAGGCAAGTCATTGTATAACAGTGGTTTGTTCTGGAGACAATTGAAACAAATATTGCTTAAGGGGGCGAATAATATTGACCTTAAAATGCTTTTTAAAAAATGAAGAACTGCTTTTATTCTAGCCGAAATAAAACAAATAAGACTTTCTCCAGAAGAAAAAATATTATAGGAAATACTGTGAAAAATTCCTGAATCTGTTAAACATCATTTGGGAAATATTTGAAAATAAATTCACAGGAGGGCGAATAATCTTGACTTCTGTAAGTAGTGTTTGTCTGTACCTGCAGCAGCACGAGTCTCTGTGAGCACTCCTGAAAGCTGTTCTCCTTCAGCGGGACGTGGAGATGTTTGGTGAGTCCGGCTTCTGCTGTCTCTAGTCTGCGCCTCAGAACGCTGAGGTCCGACAGCAGACTCACATTCAGACCCGCAGCTGAAGCCGAAGCATTCACAGCCGTCATCTTCCCACTCGACACCTCCGATTTCAGCTTGGAATCCGTCTCCACCATGATCACCTCTCTGATCACTCCATTCTCCCCTACAGGACAAAAAACACTCAGAACACGCTCGTCTAACACAACAACACACAGCAGGACTCCTTTGCAAAGCTACAGTTCATTAAAGTCTGCATGAACTGGAAGCTTTTTTTTGTATATTAAAATAAGTAAACAGTGGGCGTGGCTTGTTTTTTCTACTGCGAGCTGATTGGATGTAGTAAAGTAGGCATTTCTATCAGAAAAAAAAAAGATATATAAGCAAACAGCTTTAAAAAGGGAACTACAATCCCATGAAGCATAAATCAGATAAATATAAAATTATTACAAATATTTATTTTTATATTTATATTTTTATATTTAAAATGTATTAAACTTACTTACTTACTCCAAGAGCCATTTAAATCAAAGTTGATATTTAGCCGCACCATATTGGTGTTTCGTAACATCTAGTTTTTTATGAGGTGGGTTGTTAGCCCAACGCTCAACCCCCAACCTGGAGGACCAGGACATACACACATACACTACGGACAATTTAGCTTACCCAATTCCCCTATAGCGCATGTGTTTGGACTGTGGGGGAAACCGGAGCACCCGGAGGAAACCCACGCCAACACGGGGAGAACATGCAAACTCCACACAGAAACGCCAACTGACCCAGTTGGAACTCGAACCAGCGACCTTCTTGCTGTGAGGCAACAGTGCTAACCACTGCGCCACCGTGTCGCCCTGCATTAAACTTACTATATGAAAAAAAGTTTTCATATCAGTACAAATAATATATTTAAAGTTTATATATTTTTATTTAGAGTAGTGACAGCAACTCAGTTCACAGTGCTTCAAGTGAGTGGGCGGAGCTACAACCTTTTTTTTTTTAGCATGTTTTGCTTGTTAACACTCTCTGATTGGTGGAACTTTCTGTGCAGCATCATGGGTAATGTAGTTTTTCTGCATGAAATCCAGTATTTAACAGCATATCATCTCAGGTGAACGTGCTGAAGATGTCTTAAACCAAGACGAGCAGTAACCGGGAAAAATGCCCGACTTGAGCAAGATTTTGAGCAGCTTTCTGGCCCGCATTGTCATAACGGTAAAATCTGCATCTGAGCAGGACTCGGCTTATAGCCTTTGTCTTTTGTGCGTAATGTTGTGCCATGAATTGGTGTTGGATGTACTGTGTGCTGATGATGAATGCATTACTTTAGCACTAAACATATCTGCTATTGTTACATTCTCAGTAGTACGAGTCATGATCTACGTGTTGACTGCATTAATTTAGCATTAAAATTAGCCCAGGTGCTAACGTTAAATTAATAACGAAATGAAAGTATTGACAATGCATTTGTTTTCAGCTAAAATTAGTCATTAGTCAATGTTGCATTGTTTTTGCAATGTGTTATGAGCTGTCAAACAGCATGTACATACTTTTTCCTGCAAATATATAGCAGATTGTGGTGTGTTGCAAAACATTTGCATCTTGTGTTTTATTGATGACGTCACCAGCGACTAGTCGACTCCGCTTTAATAACATAAAAGTTGACTTTAAAAAATCTAAAGTCATTCAACCCCTAATATGTAAAAAACACACATACATAGAAACAAAACTATACAAACCAATTTTGTTGCATAGATATTTCAATTTATATATCATTTTTATCACCCATACACTCATACACTACGGCCAGTTTAGTTTATTCAATTCCCCTATAGCGCATGTGTTTGGACTGTGGGGGAAACCGGAGCACCCGGAGGAAACCCACGCCAACACGGGGAGAACATGCAAACTCCACACAGAAATGTCAACTGACCCAGCTGATGTTCGAACCAGTGACCTTCTTGCTGTGAGGCGATCGTGCTATCCACTGCGCCACCGTGACGCCAATTTTTATTCATTCATTCATTTTCTAGCGGATGCCCTTCCAGCTGCAACCCATCCCTGGGAAACATCCATACACACTCATTCACACCCATACACTATGAACAATTTAGCCTACCCAATTCCCCTATAGCGCATGTCTTTGGACTGTGGGGGAAACCGGAGCACCCGGAGGAAACCCACACGAACACGGGGAGAACATGCAAACTCTACCAACTGACCCAGCCGAGGCTCGAACCAGCGACCTTCTTGCTGTGAGGCGAACGTGCTACCCACTGCGCCACCATGCAGCCCGCCAATTTTTATCATATACATATATATTTTATATCTAAATATAAATAAACATTTTCTCAAGTATATGCATGCATGTGTGCATTTATATATGCACACACTTTTATTTTGGATGCGATTAATTATGATTAGTATTTGCCCAGCACTATTCATTTCATTTCATTTTCTTTCTTTCTTTCTTTCTTTCTTTCTTTCTGTCTTTCTTTCTTT
>CAIGQV010016226.1:1934979-1947479 GCA_903798115.1 Danio jaintianensis | reverse complement strand
CAAATAAATAAACAATAAATAAATAAAATTAATTAATTAATTAATTAAATAAATAAAAAAATGAATAAACAAAACAAAACAAAACAATGTATGTGAGCGTGACTGACCTGATCTTGTTTGAAGTCACACAGAGCTTGCACTATGACCGGACTGCTGCTCTTCTCCTCTGGATTACGAGGTTTCAGACACACGATGCTCTTGGACTTGCTGACCAGCGTCTGAACCTGACGCTTGTTCTCAATGACCCTCTCCTTCTCTTTCTACACACACAAAAAAACGCAATTATGTTTATGTTTATGAGTTGTATATTAACTTTAAAGCATCTCATGTTGGCCCGATTGCTTTCCAATAAACAGCTTATAAAATGAAATAAACAGAGCTAAAACAACATAGAACACAGAAACAGGATGACATAAACACTACAAACAGGCATCAACAAATACACAGCTCACAAAAAAGCCTAAGCAGGATTTCGGGACCTTTAATTTTTTAAAAATTGGGATGACACAAATGGCCGATTTGTAGAATAAAACTAAATAATGTCTGAAATGTATATGTGCTAGAACATGCAGGTTTTTTTTTAATGTACAGTAAAACCTTATATTGAGCTTGAAAATTAATTGACAATTATACTAGCATTGAAGAAACGCTCAGTTAACTATCTGGTTGCTGTGTTTAGCAATAATTGAAGAAGATTCACATGAAGACGGTTAACATGGACATGGTGATAGAGCCAAATATTAGGAATTCTATTTTAGCCTTATTTAACTGTAGAATAAATTTATAATTAATCACATTCACCTCCTATATGTATAGTAGTATATGTATAGTCATCAGCATAGAAATGGTTTGAAACATTGTGTTTAATACAAATAGAACCAAGTGGAAGCATATATAGAGAATAAAATGGGCCCCAAAACTGATCCCTGAGGTACCTCACAGAAGGAATTCTGCAGAATCAGAAAAATAATTGCTCATCTGAACAACACAACGTCTGTTCATCAATTAAGAGGAAAAAACATTTAAGAACTTTCCCCTTAATGTCTACAATTTGACCTAAATGATTTTAAAGAATGAAATTTTAAATCAATTGTATCAACTGCTTGAACAGCAAGAATCAAATAGCACCCTTTACTCTTTACTGAATTATGCAATTCAATGCATCTTTATTTCTATAGCGCTTTTACAATGTAGATTGTGTCAAAGCAGCTTCACATAGAAGATTATAGTGAATTGGAATGGTGTCAGTCCAGTTTTTAGAGTTTAAGTTCAGTTCAGTTCAGTGGGGTTTAATTTTCACTGCTGAGAGTCCAAACACTGAAGAGCAAATCCATCGATGCGCAGCTCTACAGGTCCCGAACCATGCAAGCCAGTGGCGACAGTGGCGAGGAACGAACTTCACCAATTTGCGAAAGTGAAGGGAAAAAAAACCTGGAGAGAAACCAGGCTCTGCATTGCAATTATGCAATGATTTATCCCATACAAAAAAATTGTTCCTCTTTAACAGGTTTTAAGAGATGCGTAAAGAATCACTTTAATGCCGTTCTGTAACTTTGTAATAATTCTATTGCATGTATGATTTCATTTTATTTTATTGCTGTGTGTGTATGTGACTTTGTAACTTCATTTGTGTGTGTTCATTATTTACCTGTAACTGTAGTTTAGCATTTTTAGTAATGCAATATTCATTCATTTTTCTTCAGCTTAGTCCCTTATTTATCAGGGGTAACCACAGCGGAATGAACCGCCAACTATACCGGCATATGTTTTACACAATTCCAGCTGCAACTCAGTACTGGGAAAAAAATATATAAAAATAATAATAATAATAATAATAATAATAATAATTATTATTATTATTATTATTATTATTAATGTAAGTAGAGGCTCTAAAGGCGACGCGGTGGCGCAGTGGGTAGCGCTGTGGCCTCACAGCAAAAAGGTCGCTGGTTCGAGCCTCGGCTGGGTCAGTTGGCATTTCTGTGTGGAGTTTGCATGTTCTCCCCGTGTTGGCGTGGGTTTCCTCCGGGTGCTCCGGTTTCCCCCACAGTCCAAAGACATGCGCTATAGGGGAATTGGGTAGGCTAAATTGTCCGTAGTGTATGTGTGTGAATGGGAGTGTATGGGTGTTTCCCAGTGATGGGTTGCAGCTGGAAGGGCATCCGCTGCGTAAAACATATGCTGGATAAGTTGGCGGTTCATTCCGCTGTGGCAACCCCAGATTAATAAAGGGACTAAGCCGAAAAGAAAATGAATGAATGAATAGAGACTCTAAATAAACCCTTTGGGTTTTTGCCTCTTCCTGCACATTATGGCTTACTTTTTCCATTTTATTCCAATATTTTTGTATTCTTGTGCAAATAAAGAAAGAAAAAAGAAAAAAAAATGGTTTAATGGTTGCCGGCAGCAACCTTTAAGTTTTACTAAGTGTGACCTTATAAAAGGGCAGACGTTGTACAGTATTTTACCCTAATTAACCTAGTTAAGCCTTTAAATGTCACTTTAAGCAGTATCTAAAACCCAACATAAATTGATCTAAAACTGAATTTCTAGTTAAAAAGAAAATGAGCTGATGATGAACAACCTTCTCCAATATTTATCTTAAAAAAGGAGAGCTTAGAGATTAGGTGATACTTGTTAAAAACTAAAGGAGCAAGTCTAGAGTTTTTTTTCCAGAAGTAGCTGTATCATAGTGTGTTTTAAGATGGAACTGCACCATTTGCAAAGCTACTATTGATACACTGTAAAAAGCGATTAGTTACTTTACTTTTAAAAAGTCAGTAAAACCATTAACTAACTTTTATAATTATGCACATAGTTTGTTTACTTAATAATTATAAGGCGACGAGTTTAGTCTCTTTTTTAAGTAAAGTCAACTAATCGCTTTTTTTATAGTGTAATGTTAACAATGTTTGGGCCTAAAACATCTAAGTTACATCTCATATGAAATTGCATGAACTTCATATTAATTAATTGAACTCTACAGTTGTTCCACATTCAGTCAGATGAGGAAATGAGCTTCACCTCCAGGTTTTTCAGCATGTCGGTGAGGTTCTCCAGAGGTGTGGTTTTGTCGCAGCTGAACTTCTTACGGATGTTGTCGTGGTCTTTCTGCAGTCTGCTGTACGTCTCATTGGCCTCCTTGAAGAACTGAAGAAGTTGTTGCAAAGTTACTTAAAGTCATTCTATAAGTTTATTCATGCTTTAGCTCTTTCCCATATGGAAATCTGATATATATATATACATACATACAGTCAAGCCCAATATTATTCATACCCCTGGCAAATTTGGACTTAAAGTTATTATTTTAAAGTTTATTTTATATATGTGAATATATGTGAAGTCCCAAAATGAACTTGTATGTCATATATATATATATATATTCCACAATGTGTAAATCATTTGATGCAGTACTGCGATATTTGCATATCGGAAAAAAGGATACAGCAAATCTTCAATTATCAGTGCTACAGTCGTCATATCACTTATGCTATAATGCACTTATTCATTATTGACTGATTATCAATCCAGCAAAGCATTACCTGGCTGTAGGCTGCGTTCTCCTTCAGGTGAACATGGATGCACTTGGTGATCTGCAGTAACCAGCTCCACTGGGTTTGCAGTGTGTCCATATAAGCCTGCAAGGACCAGAGTTGATTTAGAGTGTTGTTCAAAATTCATTTGACCACTATATAGACTTTTAAATAGCAGCTTCAAAAACAACAAAAAAATTATTATTTTGTGTCCCTAAATACAACAATGTACATTAAACAATGTACAAAGTCCATCATATGCGTCATTAAAAATGCTTTTTTACTCACTGCATTGTTTGCTGGACAAAAATCTTAAGACTGAAATCATACTAGCACACCTCTATTCAATAAAGTGTTAAAGCGGGCCACACAAATTTACTGTGGTATGTTATTCTCAGATAAAACCCATTAAAACTAATAACGCATGCTCATCAGGGTAATATTAATCATCTTGACATTTATTTATTTATTTATTTATTTTTTTGGTTTCCCACACAAGTCCAAAGACATGCGCTATAGGTGAATTGGGTAAGCTAAATTGTCCGTAGTGCATGTGTGTGAGTGAGAGTGAGTGGGTGTTTCCCAGTGATGGGTTGCAGCTGGAAGGGCATCCGCTGTGTAAAACATATGCTGGATAAGTTGGTGGTTCATTCCACTGTGGCGACCCCTGATTAATAAAGAGACTAACCCGAAAAGCTGTTCTTGAATTTTTTGCATCTTTTAGTCATGCAAGTAGGTTAGTGTAAGCTGCATCCAGCCATTTAAAGGGACAGTTCACCCTAAAATGAACATTTACTCACTATTTACACCCTCAAGCGGATCTAAAACTTTATGAGTTTCTTTCCTCTGTTGAATATAAAAGAAGACATTTTGAAGAAAGCTGAAAACCTGTAATCATTGACTTCCACGAATACTTTTGAAGTCAATGGTAACATGTTTGCAGGATTCCTCAAAATATCTTCTTTAGTGTAAAACACATGAAAACAAGCTCAAACAGGTTTGAAACAAGTAAAAGGAGAATAAATGATGACAGAATTTTCAGTTTTGGGTGAACTATCCCTTTAAGACACTTTTCTTTCCTCAAACTTTTGCAACCTCTGCAAAATTATAACAGCTCAGATCAGTGTTTTGTGTTTAATTGTTTTATTTGGTGGCAAGTAGGATAAAGTACATCTAGCAGTTGTTAGATAAGCCTGTTGGGTTTAATTCGGTGAGATCAACCGTGTGTACTTTATCTCTTACATAACACACAACAGACCTGTTTGACATGTCATTTCACAAATGCAAGCGCTCCTTTAAAGCCCCTGTTTTATTTCCTCACCTCTATCTTATCAGATGCTGGGTGCTGGTTTTTCAGCAGTGTGTCCACTTTTGTCTTCAGCTTATTCAGCTCTTTCTCCTTCTCCTCCAGATCACTCATCAGTTTCTGAGAGAGGAAAGATGTACTGCATTAGACTGAATCATCAGACACAACTCACTGTAGTCTAGCATGGATATTCGGTCACACTTTACAATCAGGTTTCATTAGGTAATGCATTTACTAACATGAACTAATTATGAATAATGTTTAGTTTTATTATCATTTTATGTTTTTGTAGTTACACAATGAAGTATCAGTGCATGAATCTTAGGGTCAAGAAAAATTATCTGGTCTTTTTGAAGCCATCTTCATCAGTTTGACAGCACACACACACATGCAAATTCTCACAACACATGCAAACACAGAATTATGCTGCAAATAGCGCAGCCCACAATGGAAATGTGTTGGGGGAAATGTGTGTCTTTTCATTTATTTTTGCATACAGTATCGGATTTTATTTTAGAACTTATTTTTAGATGTTTTCTCTATTTAATAAACATTAGGGTGGGAAAGTACATTCTGAAATATTATATAGGTTCATATTCTGTATTGTTAACTGGGTTTTGTAATATAATTAAAATCAATAAAAACAAAGTTGGATCGAAACATAGCTATTGAAACAAGCAGTAATTGTAAAAGCTGCTTTAAAACAGTCTGTATTGTAAAAAGCTTAACTGAATCCATCATGTATTAGTGATCATTTGCATTGGTGTCCACTATTCCATGTGTCTCCTCACCGAGTAGCTCTCCTGTTTTCGAGGGATATAGCTGTCAATGTTTTTATCGCCCCAGTCAAACACCAGTTCCTCCTCCTCTCTGTCATTCACCCACATGATGGCTCTGGAAATCTCCTCGATGATGCCCTGCAGGTCTCGCAGATGATCGATACGCGCATGGGACATTTTCTGCACAGGAAAAAATAAGGAAAGATCACAGATGATGTCAAAAACTGTTATAGTGACATAAATAATCAATATGCTTTATGTTGTTTGTGCATTTAAAAGCCCATTTGTTAGCCCCCCTGTATATATTTTACCCCAATTTCTGTTTAATGGAGAGACGATTTGTTTCAGCACATTTCTAAACATAATAGTTTTAATATAATAGTCTTTGCCATGATGACAGCACATAATATTTGACTAGATATTCTTCAAGATACTAGTATTCAGCTTAAAGTGACATTTAAAGGCTTAACTAGGTTAATTAGGGTAAAGTTAGGGTAATTAGGCAAGTCATTGTATAACAGTGGTTTGTTCTGGAGACAATCAAATATAGCTTAAGGGGGCGAATAATATTGACCTTAAAATGGTTTAAAAAAAAATTAAAACTGCTTTTATTCTAGCCGAAATAAAACAAATAAGACTTTCTCCAGAAGAAAAAATATTATAGGAAATACTGTGAAAAATTCCTGAATCTGTCCAACATCATTTGGGAAATGTATAATGTACTCAAGGCGTGTTGCGTTGTGAATAATATACTCTATCATGCTTGACAAAGGCCTTCATCCGTGACTGTACTCATAATACAGTCTCCTGACACACTGTTTACTCTTGATATGTTCAAGAATTAAAGCGGACCTATCATGCCTAGATGAAAATTAAGTCTCTGTAAGTAAGCTTGTCAATAATTTTATAAAATTTATAAAATATAAATATAAAACCTACTAATAACAATGCATAATTTCTTGTTTTTATACTGTCTGGGGGTGGGGGGGCAGGCTGCATGGTGGCGCAGTGGGTAGCACGTTCGCCTCACAGCAAGAAGGTCGCTGGTTCGAGCCTCGGCTGGGTCAGTTGGCGTTTCTGTGTGGAGTTTGCATGTTCTCCCCGTGTTGGTGTGGGTTTCCTCCGGGTGCTCCGGTTTCCCCCACAAGTCCAAACACATGCGCTATAGGTGAAATCAGGGGTCACAAATCTTGGTCCTGCAGGGCCGGTGTCCCTGCAGGGTTTAGCTCCAACTTAGCTCAACACACCTGCCTGGGTGTTTCAAGTATACCTAGTGAGACCTTGATTAGCTTGTTCAGGTGTGTTTGATTAGGGTTGGAGCTAAAATCTGCAGGACACCGGCCCTCCAGGAACAAGTTTAGTGACCCCTGGGTTAATTGGATGAACTAAATTGACCGTAGTGTATGAGTGTGTGTGTGTGAATGAGTGTGTATGGATGTTTCTCAGTATTGGGTTGCAGCTGGAAGGGCATCCGCTGCGTAAAACATATGCTGGATTAGTTGGCGGTTCATTCCGTGGCGACCCTTGATTTATAAGGGACTAAGCCGAAGGAAAATTAATAATACTGTCTGTTTAGTTGTTAGCTAACCTGTAAACTGTCCCATTCTTGGTCCAGAGCATGTAGTCCACCCTTTTCCCTGCTCTGCATCTGAAGCAAAAAAAAAATCAGTACATTAATTATAAAAAAAACACTTAAAATAGCAAATGTGTGGACTTCTTTCCCATTTTAACATGTTGCTAACAAGAATTTCCATGTTTTAACACAGCGTAGTATGAATTAGCTTCTATGTTTCTATCATGGCTCATCATATTCAGCATTTTACTTGAATTAGCATCATATTAAGGATATGGACTGGAGTTTAAAGTACACATGAAATCAAAACTAACATATTGAATTTGTTTGCTCACATTGCTAGTTTTGTGCTGAACAATTCATCTGTGCATGTCATTAAGAAAATAATAGCTTGGCCTTGTTTTTTTTTACCAGATCGTCGCGAGCTCTGTCCACCTCCTGGCTTCTCTGGATTGAACTGTGGAACTTGTTGTGATTCAGGATTTGTTGGTTAATGGCTTCTGAATCCTCACCGAAGGCTGACGTTTCAATGAGTCTCTAAAACACACAAAAACACAAGTAAAACCACAAACATCAACCATCTGATTTATGACTTTTAGGTTATACAATGCATAATCATCATGCACTTTTAAAATGATGGATATGTACAGTTGAGGTCAGAATTATTCGCCCTCCTGTCAATTTTTATTTTCTTTTTCAAATATTTACCAAATGATGTTGAACAGATTCAGGAATTTTTCACAGTATTTCCTATAATATTTTTTCTTCTGGAGAAAGTCTTATTTGTTTTATTTCGGCTAGAATAAAAGCAGTTCTTAATTTGTTTTAAACCCATTTTAATTCAATATTATTCGCCCCCTTAAGCAATATTAGTTTTGGATTGTCTCCAGAACAAACCACTGTTATACAGTGACTTGCCTAATTACCCTAACTTTACCCTAATTAACCTAGTTAAGCCTTTAAATGTCACTTTAAGCTGAATTCTAGTATCTTGAAAAATATCTAGTCAAATATTATGTGCTGTCACATGGCAAAGAGAAAAGAAATCAGTTATTAGAAATGAGTTATTATGTTTAGAAATGTATTAAAATTTCTGTGTGGAGTTTGCATGTTCTCCCCGTGTTGGCGTGGGTTTCCCCCACAGTCCAAACACATGCACTATAGGTGAATTGAATAACTAAATTGGCTGTAGTGTATGAGTGTGTGTGTGTGAATGAGTGTGTATGGGTGTTTCCCAGTACTGGATTGCAGCTGGAAGGGTATCCCCTGCGTAAAACATATGCTGGATAAGTTGGCGGTTCATTCCGCTGTGGTGACCCCTGATAAATAAAGGGACTAAGCCGAAAAGAAAATGAATGAATGAATGAATATTATGTCAAAACAAACTTTTATTTTGGATGTGATTAATCATATTTTCATTAATACTTAGTAATGTATATATATCCATGGTAGCATTGCAGAAAGCAGAGTTAGCAACTAAACTGTACATTATGAGGATGCAGTTAACATTTATTCCTTGCTCATATACTAAATCAATGCTCCATTCATAAAAGGATTCACTTGCTTTGTTTCTAAATGAATCAGCTATTTCGAATGAATCATTTGAGTGAATGATTCAGTGAATCACTCATTAAAATAGGGTAATGCTGCTACCTACTGGTGGTTTTAGTGCTATATTTATCCATTATCCAGCATTATCCATCTTAATTATCATTTAAACAATACTGAGACATAATTTTTCAGTGTTCATACATCTCAAAACGACTCTTCTGATCCACATAAAAACAAAAAATCCACTTTTTTCCACAAAGAGAGTACATTTTGGGGAGTATTGTATAGTTGTGATATAGTATAATTTGTTGAATTAAGACCTTGCGATTAGTTCACTTCCTGTGTTTCTTCCTGTTGTTGATTTGTTTCCTTCGTTACTGATTACCTTCACCCGAGTCTAGTTCAGTTTCTCATTATCTTATCTATAACTATCCTTCCTCTTCCTTAGTTTACTGTCGGTTATTGTCCTGTTTCCTTTCTATGGTTTTCCTCTTACATTCAGCTCAGTCCAGATCTCAACTTGAAAACCACGACCATACTTATATGATACTCTCATCCTATATAGCAAAAATGTCTGAAACTTGCACAGTCATGTTTTCTTTGCACAAAACAGACTGTATGTTTGAGCCAACCAGTGTAAAAGTTCCAACATCCCACTCACTACAGCACAGAGAAATGGTTAAAGGGTAGAGTGAATATCCACTAGTCTATGATTTACAATAAAACTACATAAATTGTGCTGAAAACGTCTACATAAAGTTCATTGAGAGATGGGAATAATATGCAAAGTGTGGTTTAATCTACACTATCAGTCAAATTTGAAATAATTTATTCGTTTATAATCTTCTTGCAAGCCATTTATGTATTGTTTAGAGTGCAAAAACGGATGAAACTTTAAACCACTTTATATAATAATTATTGTAGTCAGTACCATTACTTGCCTAAAAATGTAGTGCAAGTAGAGTAAAAGTATCTGTTGTAAATATTACTCAAAGTATGAGTAAAAAGTAGCCCTTTCAAAAGTACTCAAGAGTAGTGAGTATTACGCTGTAAAAAGCTGATGCATTTACATTTTTGTGGACTGAAGCTGATGCATTTACATGTAATTTGTGGACGTGTGTAAACGAAACATTCTGTAGTGCATCTAGTGATTGCCCAGCAGGCACACGACATCATAAGGCGTTAATATTAGGTTACATTTAGGTTGTGATGTCAGGTGACCAAAATTCAATGTCTAGCCAGCATCTAAGGACAACGTTATTTTGATGTCCAATAATGACGGCAAATGGCGTTGATATTTGGTTGATTTTAGGTTGTGTTGGAAAGTGACCAAAATCCAGCGTCATATTGACATCAAATACTGACATTTATTCGTCAGGTATGGCAACTAAAATCCAACATCTGATAGAGGTCATCGTGGTAACGTCCACACAACGTCAAGCTGGAACATCAGTAGACGTTGATATTTGGTTGGTTTTAGATTGGACGCTGCACATTGACGTTGGCCTGTCGTTGGGTTCTGAAGTCAACCCGATTTTCATTTCCAAACAAAATGCAACGTCCCCACGACATTGGGGTACAACGTCAATCTGACGTCATGTTGACTTCCTGTGCCTGCTGGGTGTTTAAGGCCATTTCGGTCATCATACAGTAAACATCCGTCATCTTCTCATCAGTGACATGCATCTAAACAGTCTCTGGGTCAATGCGTGTAAAGATTTTGGACATCTTCTTGGACACTTTTAATGCTTCCAAACAGTCTGCTGCAATTATAAATCGCCCATGTCTTGAGGTAGTTCATTATGATGCGATTTACATTCTATGTGTGATTTCATTGGACAGGAATCACAGGACTGATTTTTCTAATCCTCATAGACGAGAAAAATTAAGTAGTGACTGCAGGTTGAAGGAAAGTAGTGGAGTAAAAGTACCGATACACCGCTAAAAATGTACTCAAGGGAAAGTAAAAGTACACATTTATAAAACTACTTCGTAAATTACAATTCCTGAGGAAAACTACTCAATTACAGTAGTTTGAGTATTTGTAATTCGTTACTTTACACCACTGGTTATAATATATATATATATGTCCTTTTATTTAGCATATTTTGTAAATACAGCAAGGTTATTGTTGTAAAAAAATTTATATGAAGTGTTGTATTTAAATGTGTACAAACTGAAAATGAAAATCAAAAAAATATTATGGCAAATATATATTCAGTCATTCATTCATTTTCTTTTCGGCTTAGTCCCTTTATTAATGGGATCGCCACAGCGGAATGAACCACCGGCAAATATATATATTTATTATTATTATATAATTATTATTATTCATTCATTCATTTTTTGTTTTGGCTAAGGAAAATAATTGTATCTTATCTTATTTATCAGGGATTGCCACAGCGGAATTAACCGCCTATTATAATATTATTATTATTATTATTTATTTATTTTATTTTATTTATTATTATATTAGAATGACTTCAGAAACATCACGTGACACTGAAGACTGAAGTAAAAAAACATTTCTTACCAACAATGTTATAAATTGCATTATTAAATATATTCAAAGAGAAAATGCTTCTTTAAAATGGCAATAATATTTCATGATATTACTATTTTTACTGTGTGTGTGTATTTTTTGATAAAATAAATGCTTTGCTGAGCATAAGCAACTTCTTTTAAAAGCATTAAAATAATAATCCTAATTCATAGAATAACTTTGGACTGTGTAACAGTAAAGAATAGCAGAAAAAACATTATAAAATACATCATTTCTGCAAATATCTGTTGTAAAGATACACGTTTTAAAGGGATAGTACACTCAAAAATGAAATTTCTGTCATTATTTACACAACCTTTACTGTTTGAGATTCTTTCCTCTGTTGAACACAAAAGAAGATATTTTGAAGAATGTAGGAAGCCTGTAACCATTGACCTCCATAATATTCATTTCTCCTACAATGGAAGGCCATGCTTACAGATTTCCAGCTTTCTTCAAAGTATCTTCTTTTGTGTTCAACAAAATAAAGAAACTCATAAAGGGTGAGTAAATTTTAATTTTAGAGTGAACTACCCCCTTTAAGCTCATCATTTAATCTCAATGTGATAATCTACACATCTATAAAGCGAAAGCAGGCAGACTGTTTGGACAAAAGTTAATAATTACTGCGCTTTACAGCCTCATCAATCATGTCCTCTAGGTGTCAGCAGTGTTCAATCATTAACACTAAACCGGCTCTTTCCCACTGGTCTCAGTTCAGTGGCTTCTTACATAATGTCTGTAAATGAGGATCAGAGTCCACAGAGTGTTGTTTTAGACGACTGACGAGTTATTTCAAGTATTCGAGGCAAGCACAGATAAGAATAAAACCCCTGCAAACCAGTCACACCCGAGTCACTCTCACTGCTTTTGTATTGCTTTGTTTTGCCACAGACACTCCCTGCTTTCCTCCCCCTTCCTGACTGAGCCAAACAATGTGTGCTCTGTCTAACCTGAGCTCAAACCACTGTGTGTGTGTGTGTGTGTGTGTGCGTGTGTGTGTGTGTGTGTGTGTGCGCGTGTGTCCAGGTAGTATTCCCTTTGTTGTGCTGGAAGACCTAATGTCTGCTAGCTTGCTGAATTAGCATTATATTAAGGATAGAACAGCAACATAAAAGAGATTCAAAGTTTGTGCGTATGTCTGTGTGTGTGTGTTTGTGTGTATACGTGTGCATGTGTCTCCAGGTATTCCCCTTTGTTGTGCTGGAAGACCAAA
>CAIGQV010016226.1:1915600-1926688 GCA_903798115.1 Danio jaintianensis | reverse complement strand
TCTCTCTCTCTCTCTCTCTCTCTCTCTCTCTCTCTCTCTCTCTCTCTCTCCCTCTTTATGAGAAACTCTTCACATTTCAGTGGGTCTGAATGTGAGATAAGCCTGAGTCAAATTACAGTCTGAACCAGCCTAAACACAAGGAGGAGACTGAATTCCAGCACACTGCTGTCATTATAGGCTTTAAACTCTGCACATGTCAGAAATCACACAATCTTCTCAACACACTGCTGTTTTCTAGACACCTCAGGATAGAAGGCTAACTGGAAGCTCCCAATAAAAATAGTTTTGATTGGAGCAACTAAGACAAAAGTGAACTGCTTACCCTGCAATTCCTTTCTTACTTTGAGTTTTTGTCTTGTTTCTAGTCCAAATATCTAAAAATTCTTAAATCATGGAGCATTTTCTAGACAAGCAAAACATATTGTCTTGTTTTCAGAAATGATAATTAAAAAATAAATGAGTTTTTACTTAAAACAAGCAACATAATCTGCAAGTAGGATAAGAAAAGTGATCTTATTTCAAACCAAAAACAAGATTACTTGACTCACCCCATTAGGAGATTATGTTTTAAGGAAAAACTCGCTTCATTTTAAGAACTTTACGATATACCTTTTTTGCAACGTAAAGTGCTGATATTTATCATTGTTTTTAAATTGTTAATTCACTTTCACTGGAAGTTTATCACGCAAATATTGATGCAATATGTGCTGTCAATAGAGCATAACATATTTTTACCTGGAATTTTCCTTTGAAGAAAAATAATTATATCAGAATGATCTCTGAAGTAAATGTGACACTGAAATCTGCTGTCATGATGCTGAAAATTCAAGTGCTTCAAGTGATCAAATAAATGCAGCCTTGGAGAGCAGAAGAGAATTCTTTAAGTGAAGTTTCACAAACTAATTTATCGTTAATCATTAGCTAGCCTATCGGATCATTCCAAAATTAATATAAATATCCTGCCTAAACTTCATTCCCTATCTTAGTTTTGGAAACCCCCCCTCTATCCTTCCCTTCTCCCTCCTCCTCAATTCTAGAATCGGACAACACGGCAGCCCAGTGGCTGGCGCTACTGCCTCGCAGCGGGAGGGCCAATAGTTCAAGTCCTAACTGAGCCAGTCAGCACTGTCTGCGCGGAGATTGCATGTTCTCCCCTTGTTCGTGTGGGTTTTCCCCGGGTACTCCGGTTTCCTCCCACAGTCTAAAAACATGTGACATAAGCAAATTGTAATAACAGTCACAAGCACTTAAAGCATACATACTGAATCGATTCTTATAGAACCAACTTATTAACCAAAGAATAGGTTAAAAACGAACTGGGGGCTCTCGAGAAATACCTGATCTCGTATCCCTCCTAAAGCTCATTGACCAGGCTCCGAGCTCAGGGTTCTCTCCCGGGACAGCATGCCAAACCTGCTATTATAGTCGAGCATTATCTAAGTGTGAACTCTTGAAATAGCTCAAAAGGACAGCACATCTAAATGACCATAAAGTTCAACAAATATACGTAATAATCAACAAATAGTTTTCTTTTTTTTTTCAAAAGTCACAGCATTCCTGCTTCTCCAGGTTTGACACACACTTGTGATTTTTTCATTACTGTGTGAACATGAGGTAGTCGTGAAAATAAAATGTCAATAAAAGTCAGAAGATCTCTTCCTACAGGCATTCATATTTACGCACAACATCTAAAGAAAATACTACTCAACTAAACTGTTATTCTTTCTATGGATTGTTTTTATGTATTTGAAAAGTGAATTCAAGAATCAAAAAAATATAACTTTTCTGTACATTAGCATGTGTTCTGTTTAATTGCTTTTTATCACAGAAGACGTACTTGTTTTTATTCTTTCTGTAGAAAGTCTTATTTCTTTTAGTTCGGCTGGAATAAAATCTATTTTTAAATAGTTTGAAAAAATTTAAGGTCAATATATAATATTCATTCATTCATTCATTCATTTTCCTTCGGCTTAGTCCCTTATTTATCAGGGGTCGCCACAGCGGAATGAACCGCCAACTATTCCAGCATATGTTTTACACAGCGGATGCCCTTCCGGCCGCAACCCAGTACTGAGAAACACTCATACACTCTCACATTCACACACACACTACGACCAATTTAGTTTACCCAATTCACCTATAGCGCATGTGTTTGGACTTAAACCAGAGCACCCGGAGGAAACCCACGCCAACACTGGGAGAACATGCAAACTCCACACAGAAACGCCAACTGGTCCAGCCGGGACTCGAACCAGCGACCTTCTTGCTGTGAGGCCACAGTGCTAACCACTGAGCCACCGTGCCACCTAAGGTCAATATTATTATTAAGAAAATATTTTTTTTCCGATTGGCTACAGTACAAACCACTGTTGTCCAATGACTTGCCTAATTGACCTAATTAACCTAGTGAAGCCTTTAAATGTCACTTTAAGCTGAATACTAGTATCTTGAAAAATAATTAGTAAAATAGTATGTACTGTCATTATGGCAAAGATCTGTTAAACATCACTTGGGAAATATTAGAAAAAAAATTAAGGGCTAATAATTTTGCCTTCAACTGTATATTTAAACCGTTTTTTTACATTTAATTTGATGCAGACAGCAGAATGTGTCCCTCATTTTTAAATCCAATACTTGTAATATTAGCTTATATGTGCTGAATACTGAAACCGAGGCTAACCTTCTTCTGGTTGATCCATGACATTGCGTCCTGGAAGCTCTTGCTGGGATCGTCCCAGCCGCTGACAGTGCCGCTGACGGTGCCGCCGAGGGTGCCGCCGGTCCTCCTGATGGTGGTGCCCGTGATGGAGTTGCGAATGTCTGCATAAAAGCCATGACAGTCCTCCAAACTGAAAAGCACAATGAGCATTGGAGGCTTTAGTATACATGTTATCATCAAAAATATTTAGTGTTTGTGCATCAGTTGCTGTTGATTTTTATATTAAAAGCAAAGTATTTCAGTTTATATAACTAATTCCATAATTGTGGGTACATTTCAAGCATTTTCCATTTATTTACCTTAAAGGGGACACTTTTTACAAGATGTAAAATAAGTCTCTGATGTCCCTAGAGAGTGTATGTGAAGTTTCAGCTCAAAATACCACACAAATAATGTTTTCTAACTCTCTGAAACTGACCCTTTTAGGCTTTGATCATAATTGTATCGTTTTGGTGACTGTCGCTTTAAATTTGAATGAGACTCTGCTCTTTTCAAAAGAGGGTGGAGCTACAAATGGCTGTGTGTCAGCATAGTGGCAGATTCAAAAACAAGACTAAAACAAGACAAAATGTACCTGCAATTCTAGAATCCCTCCAGGACAGGTGAGAAAATCCCTGCGTTATGTGATTGTGTGTTTCATGCTTTCGTGTGTTTTGTTTACCTGCGGAGGATCATGTCATTGGGCAGACCGGCATTCCTCAAGTCCACCGCACATTTCCGCAGCTGCTCCATGGCCTCCTGCGCCGCCATCATGTTCTTGTCCACCTCAGACGCAGGTCCCATCTGTCCAAAAATACACACACACTTTACAAACAAGCAGAAACAGCTCATATCACTAAACAACTGATAGTGTAACAGACACATACAGTCTCCAGGAGGCCCTGCGCTCGCTGCAGGAATCCCATGCAGTCACTGTACAGCAGCTGAGCTCGCTTCTGAACCGCCATGGAAGACATGCTGAAACAGAGGAAAAATTATAGACATTAACAAAAAATAAATAAATATTGAATATATATATAGGGGTTGGACAAAGAAACGAAACACTGGCCAATTTAGTGTTGGAATTTTAATGGCTTAAATTGAATGGCTAAAAATCTTCATTGATTGCACATTACACCAGTAAGAGCAGAGTGTGAAGGTTTAATTAGCAGAGTAATAGCACAGTTTTGCTTAAATACTGCAATGCACACAACATTATGGGTGACATATCAGAGATCAAATAGGACACATTGTTGGTGTGCATCTCACTGGCGAATCTGTGACCAAGAGCCACAGTATCCAGAGTAATGTCAGCAAACCACCAAGAAGAAGAACCACATCCAACTGTGGACACAAGAGGAAGCTGTCTGAAAGGGATGTCAGGGTGCTGACCCTGATTGTATCCAAAAAACATAAAACCACAGCTGCCCAACTCACTGTAGAATTAAATGTGCTCCTTAACTCTCCTGTTTTCATCAAAACTGTTGGTCTGGAGCTCCACAGGGTCAATATACATGGCCGGTTGCTATAGCCAAACCTTTGGTCACTCGTGCCAATGCCAAACATCGCTTTCATTGGTGCCAGCAGAGAAAATCTTGGGCTGTGGACAATGTGAAACATGTATTGTTCTCTAATGAGCCCAACGTCACTGTCTTTCCCACATCTGGGAGAGTTACGGTGTGGAGAAGCCCCAAAGAAGCATATCACCCAGACTGTTGATGCCCAGAGTGAAGCACGGAGGTGGATCAGTGATGGTTTGGGCTGCAATATCATGGCATTCCCTAGGTGTGCTAGGTGGGCGCTGGGTCACTGCCAAGAACTACCGACCCATTCTGGAGGACCATATGCACCCAATGGGTCAAACACTGTATCCTGAAGGCGGTGCCATGTATCAGGATGATAATACCCCAATACACACAGCAAGACTAGTGACAGAGTGGTTTGATGAACATGAAATTGAAGTTGAACATCTCCCATGGCCTGCACAGTCCTCCTCCTTCGGCTTAGCCCCTTATTTATCAGGGGTCGCCACAGCGGAATGAACCGCCAACTATTTCAGCATATGTTTTACGCAGCGGATGCCCTTCCAGCTGCAACCCAGTACTGGGAAACACCCATACACTCTTTCGTTCACACATGCACTCATACAGTACGGTCAATTTAGTTTATCCAATTCACCTATAGCGCATGTGGGGCACCCGGAGGAAACCCACGCCAACACGGGAGAACATGCAAACTCCACACAGAAATGCCAACTGACCCAGCCGGGAATCGAACCAGCGACCTTCTTGCTGTGAGGCGACAGTGCTAACCACTGAGCCACTGGCCTGCACAGTCACCAGATCTAAATATTATTGAGCCACTTTGGCGTGTTTTGGAGGAGTGAGTCAGAAAGGTTTTCCTCCACCAGAAACACCATTCTGAAAGACAAATGGCTCCACTGTGTAGGACTTGTATCTGTCATTCCCGAGATTAACTGGTGATGTATTGACTACAAAAGGAAGCCCTACACCATACTAATGAATTATTGTGGTCTAAAACCAGACGTTTCAGTTTCAGTGTCCAACCTCTGCATATAAAATCGGGATTAATCACATTCAAAATAAAAGTTCATATTTACTAAATCGGACCAAAATCGCAATACTTACAAGTTCGCACCACGGAACCTCTGTTCTCACGTTTGCATTGACATTGACTTGTATACAATTTACTCTTGCAAATACTTAATTCCGTGTTTGATGTAAACCCTGCATAAAAGGCTTTTAACGCCACCTGTTGGTTCGACGTGCCCTTAACTTGCAGCCCAGTGGGTTTTTGCTTTTCATGTGGACAGAGAATTTTTTTTAAAACAAAGTTGGGGAAACCTAATTTGTGCAATTTTACTAACATTATTTATGTATGTATTTATTTGTATATTTATATTCCTGTAGGCACCCAGGGTCTGAGAGCAATGTAATTTCAATTCTCTGTATGTCTGTGCATGTCGCAGAATTGACAATAGTGCTGACTTTGACTTGATTTCGACTTGAATTCCACTCATTCCAAAGGGATACTACTGCATATTCTCAGATATTACATTATTTTAATTGCACATACAGTACATATTCATTTAAAATTCTAAATAAAAGTTCCCATTAGGATTAAATCTGCGCAATTTGAATTTTTTCTTATTTTGTTTAATTAAAAAAATGTGTACATGCATTAATAACATGGTAAAAACACAATAACATTACTTAGATTTAGTTTTTCTTTCATTTTCACTCATTACTAAGCATTGCTAATCAAACACAACATTCAAACACAAACACAAGTTATTTTATACATATTTTTTAACTTCATTATTTATCATTATCAATTATTCATTCATTCATTCATTTTCCTTCAGCTTAGTCCCTTATTTATCAGGGGTCGTCAACTATTCCGGCATATGTTTTACGCAGCAGATGACCTTCCAGCCCCAACCCAGTACTGGGAAACACCCTTACACACTCATTCACTATGGCCAATTTAGTTAATCCAATTCACCTATAGCGCATGTGTTTGGAATACGGGGGAAACCGGAGCACCCGGAGGAAACCCACGCCAACATGGGGAGAACATGCAAACTCCACACTGAAATGTCAACTGGCCCAGCAGGGACTCAAACCAGCGACCTTCTTGCTTTGAAGCGATAGTGCTAACCACTAAGCCACCATGCCGCCCCATTATCAATTATCTATATCTTTTTGTATTAGATAAAATGACTATTTCCATTTTCTCCACTGAGTTAGAAGATAAATCAGAACTTTTTATGACTTGACGACATACGGTTTAAAAACAAACAAGCCAGAATACTTTATGAATTGCATACCATTCATGTCAGTGCATGCACTTATAAGCAAAGTCCACATGCACATAAGTGTGTGTCAGCAGCACTGTTTGCTATTATAACACAGCTGAAAGTGCTCATCACTAAAAACTTCTGCACCCTTCAGTTAATGTGGCATATCTTGTATGGTTAATGCATGTATAAATAACACCATCACATTAATCAAACTAAACGTTTCCAGTCTGGCGCCATAAAGAAAATAACATGGATAATTTGGTAACAAAGAAAAAAAAGTGATAAAATGTTACTCCTAGAGACTGAAAGTGAAAGTTCACCCAAAAGTTAAAATTCGGTTATTATTCACTCTCTGTGCTGGGTTCTCGTAACCCAATGTTGGGTCAAATATGGACAAACTTAACATTGTTTTTTTTTTTTCATTCCTTCATTCATTTCATTTAACTATTCCAGCATGTTTTATGCAGCCGCAACCCAGTACTGGGAAACATCCATACACTCTGTTTTTTAACCCAACAGTTGGGTTTATTTTATTGTTTTCATTTAAGACTGAAATATGGACAAATCCAAAAGTTGGGTTAAAACTGGGATGTAGATTTAATTTTTTTTTTAAAGTAACCCAGCAGATTGGTTTGTCCATATTTTACCCATTTCAGGTCAAAATAACCCAGCATTTTGGAGACTGAAGAAACCACAAAACAAATCAAAGCGTTCATAAACACTCATTCACATTTATGCAATAAAGAGTAAGCAAATAATAAATAATAAATGCTAACATTGTCTTGTGGAAAACAGTAGAAGAAGGCTCTGATGGAAAAATAGAAACCAGCACAGAAGTTCATGTAGTTTTTCATTTATGTTCTTTTCGGCTTAGTCCCTTTATTAATCTGGGGTCACCACAGCGGAATGAACCACCAATTTATCCAGCATATGTTTTACACAGCGGATGCCCTTCCAGCTGCAACCCATCACCAGGAAACACCCATACACTCCCATTCACACACAAACCGGAGCACCCGGAGAAAACCCACGCCAACACGGGGAGAACATGCAAACTCCACACAGAAATGCCAACTGACCCAGCCGAGGCTTGAACCAGCGACCTTCTTGCTGTGAGGCGACAGCGCTACCCACTGCGCTGCCCTCATGTAATTTTAAAGGAAATCATTTAAATTTGAATAGAGACTGTATTGGTCCTTTGGGTCTAGCTACTGGTGGCTTCTGTTTGTGCCACGTTAAAACCAATAAATCCTACACTGTATAAATGCTGGGTTGTTTTAACCCAATGTTGGGTCAAATATGGACAAACCCAACTGTTGGGTTAAAAGGTGTAATTTAATTTGAATTGAAAATGAACCCAACACTGGCTTTGTCCATATTTGACCCAGCTTTGGGTTACAACAACCCAGCATTTTTAATGTAATACATCCTAATAGAATATGTCAAAAACACAAAAGTACTATTTTAATGGTTTAAACGGAAATTATATTGGTTTTAATGGAAACTGTATTTGGTCCTTTGCTGGTGACTTCAGTTTGTGCCATGTTGAAACCAATAAATCCTAAACTCTAAAAATGCCGGGTTGTTTTAACCTAACATTGGGTCAGATATGGACAAACCCAAATGTTGGGTTAAAAATGTGCAATTAATTTTAATTTAAATATATTATCTCAACGTTTGATTTGACCATATTTGGCCCAACGTTGGGTTACAACAACCCAGCATTTTGCAAAGGACCAAATACAGTTTCCATAAAATAAAGCATTATTTTAGAGTTTATTAGTGTGTAATAAATCCCAACTGAACCAATGTCCAAAACACAAATATACTAGTTTTAATGACTGAAATCAGATTTGGATTGGTTTTTAAATGGCATTTGTATTGGAAACCATTAGAATTTCCTGTGATGGCTTCTAGCCTATTGTTTTCTTTCCTCCAAAAAGAAAACAATAGGCTAGAAGCCAGTAGGCTAGTGAGCTTGATAATGTTTGCATACTTTTTTTCAGAGGTTTATTTTACAAAAGACTTTGTTTATAGCCTAAATAACACTAACAATCACCTTCCATTAACTGACTGGTTTATATTTGAACCCACTAATGTGCATTAATGAAAAGTGTGTGTTAATGCTACACTGTAAAAAGCAATTAGTTGACTTTACTTAAAAAAGAGAGTGTATAATTATGTGTATAATTATAAAAGTCACGTCAAAGGGGTTTAATGACTTTTTTAAAGTAAAATCAACTTGTTCCTTTTAAGGCGACTGGTTTACTCACTTTTTCAAGTAAATTAACTAATCGCTTTGTACTTGTTTATGTGTGAACCCGCTAATGCACATTAATGAAAATTCGCTGTTAATGCTAATTATAAACAGAAAAGTCTCCAATAAAAGATCAAATTATGAACTTAAACATCTTAACAGGACCAAATTTGACCCAATGTTGAGTTACAACAACAGCCCAGCATTTTGCAAAGGACCAAATACAGTCTCCATAAATGTCAATGGAACATGTCCAAAACACAAATATACTAGTTTTAATGACTGAAATCAGATTTGGATTGGTTTTTAAATGGCATTTGTATTGGAAGCCATTAGAATTTCCTGTGATGGCTTCTAGCCTATTGTTTTCTTTCCTCCAACATACGACCTGAGAATGTTTGCGTACTTTTTTCAGAGGTTTATTTGACAGAAGACTTTGTTTATAGCCTAAATAACAGTAACAATCACCTTCCATTAACTGACTTGTTGTTTATGTGTGAACCCACTAATGAAAATTCGCTGTTAATGCTAATTATAAACAGAAAAGTCTTCGATACTGAGCACTTAAATATTCTAACACTGACCTCTGGGCTCCTCCAGCTCCTCCACCCTGAGAGTTTCTGGAGAAAGTCTGCGCGAAGGTCTGCGTGTAGCCGTCATTATAGTCGGACTGGTATCCGTTTCCACTCGTAAAAAACTGAGCTCCGTCGGTCCTCGGTAAACTGTAGCCGACGGCGGTGAGGTCTGGCCGGGAGCTGGACCTGCGGCCGATCTGGTGGAGCCTGGTCTGAGAACCGGACAAACTCATCTCTGGACGGGACCGCAGAGCCTGTTATAGGTTATAAAGTAGTTTCAGCGTCGGAAAGTTGTAAAAGTGGTGTTTACGGTGCTCTCCGGTCGGTGTCTGCGCGGATACTGGCCGCTGCGCGCTGGATAGTTCCGGTTTTGCCGTTAAACCACACCTGATTCACCGTGAGGCGCGGCTCCAGAGAAAGTGAGATGACAGCCATTGATATAAACCTTGCACTTTCCCACGGAATTCCTGAATACGGTCAAATGAGGAGTCTTTTTTCTGCCAAAACATGCAATCCTGCAATTTCGTTTTTCTCCTTGAACTTCCGCCAACTTGTAATTTATGCTCAAATAAAAAAAATATATATATGAAGTTAAACTTTGTACAACTTAGCTGAAACCTGACTAACTTATTAAAATAGGTTAAAGCAACATACAAATATTTGTTGTCTTGACGTTTTGTCGTCACATTTTTTTTACAGTGTGGTTAATGTTAGTGTATTTATTATTCATAATTCAGCATGCATTATTAAAATCCAAATCCATGCTTTGTTAAGGATCCATGCTCCGCCAGTTTGTAATTTATGCTCAAATAAAAGAATACTGATCACACTTTACCATAAGGTTTCATTAGTTAATGTTAGTGTATTTATTAATCATAAATAGACATTTACTAATGCATTATTAAAATCCAAATCCATGCTTTGTTAAGGATCCATGCTCCACCAACTTCTAATTTACGCTCATATAAAACAATACCGATCACACTTTACTATAAGGTTTCACAAGTTAATGTTAGTGTATTTATTAATCATAAATCAACATTTATTCATTCATTCATTTTCCTTCGGCTTAGTCCTTTTATTCATCAGGGGTCGCCACAGCGGAATGAACCGCCAACTTATCCAGCATATGTTTTACACAGCGGATGCCCTTCCAGCCGCAACCCAGTACTGGGAAATAAATAAACATTTACTAATGCATTATTAAAATTCAAATCCATGCTTGTTAACAGAATCAGAAAGAGCGTTATAGCCTGGTATGTTTACATGAGGAATATGTTTTGGTGACAGAAGTTTCCACAGTGTTAATACAAAAACACCGTGAGTTAACATCAACTAACTTCCTTAAACTAACATTAACAAACATGAATAAATAGGCCTACTGTAATAAAAGTGTTGTTCATTGTTCGTTCTTGTTAGTAAATACAATAACTAACATCAGCTAATACAACCTTATTGTAAAGTGTTACCAAAATACTATAGTAATTCATAGTAAATACTATAGTGCCTTTGAACTATGCAATTTTTTTCTCAAAATATGTAATCCTGCATTTTTTTACTCCTTAACTTCAGCCAGATGGCAATTTATGCATGCTTATAAAATACTATATTAATTCATTTTACAAAAAAAATACATGTAATGCTGTAGCAATAATGGAGTAATTTACTTGTAATAACTTGTAATTTTAAAAACCTGAAATTTTCCTCTATTTACTTTTGTATTTATTTATTTATT
>CAIGQV010016226.1:1901983-1912383 GCA_903798115.1 Danio jaintianensis | reverse complement strand
CCACACACACACACACACACACACACACACACACACACACACACACACACACACACACACACACACACACACACACACACACACACACACACACACACACACACACACACACACACACACACACACACACACACACACACACACACACACACACACACACACACACACACACACACACACACACACACACACACACAATTACACATAGTTACACACATGTTTTCCCTTGGGGAGCAGAACTGAGCACCTCTGATCTGTGTTTCTGAAGGTCTTTATTAGTTGGTTCAGATGTATTTAACTTTGGTAGGAGCGAAACTTTTGGTAGGAACAGGTTTGGGCAGCCTTTGTTTAAACCCTTGATTTTTGCTCAATTGTACCTACAATGCACATGGATCACAAATATCCCCCTTTGATTTGCTTATCCGCTATACAGAAGGTGATATCTGTCTATCTTTTTTCACTCCTCCTCTCTCTGCCTTTAAGGCAAGGCATTTGGCAATCAAATTAGCTTAATGGAGTCAAACATCTAGTCTGACCAGCCCTTAAGTCATCTTACTAACCAACAAGAGGTCCAGTAATATGAGATCGGTCCTTTGATAACATGCATCACTTTGTCAACTTTAACTACACTGAGATAAATGCTTTTCTTACTTAGAGATATTGTCTTGTTTCTAGTCCAAATGTCTAAAAGTTCTTAAATCAAGAAGCATTTTCTAGACAAGTGTAAAATATTGTTTTGATACCAGAAATAATGAGCCTTTAAACAAGCAAAATAATCTGTCAATGGGGTAAGGAAAATAATGTTATTTCAAAGTGAAAACAAGTTTGCTTTGCTTACCTCATTGGCAGATTATTTTGCTTGTTTTTAAGGAAAAACTGATTTAATTTTGACACATTATTTCTGAAAACAAGACAATATTTTATGCTTATTTATAAAATGCTTCTTGATTAAAGAATTTTTAGACTAGAACATTTTTTTTATATTTTTTCGGGGTTTTCACCTTTAATGGATAGGACAGTAGAGAGAATTGACAGGAAAGTGTGGGGAGCAGAGAGAGGGGAAGGATCAGCATAGGACCACACTTATTTTATGTGATGCATAAATCTCAAATTGCCCAAAATTGACACTTACTAAACTTTTGTGGTCTAGGGTAACACATTTAAAGGACTCTTTTTTTAATGGAGTCAGATCAGTCTCAAAAATAATACATTTACAAAATAAAATTCATGCATGCACAACACAATTCACATTTACAAAATCCAATTCGTAAATTCAAAACACAATTCATAATATATATAATATATAATTTATATATAATATTTATATAATTTCCCTTTATTAATCAGGGGTCGCCACAGCAGAATGAACCGCCAACTTATCCAGCATATATTTTACACAGGGGATGCCTTTCCAGCTGCAACCCAGTACTGGGAAACACCCACACACTCTCATTCACACACACACACTTATACACTACGCCAATTTAGTTAATCCAATTCACCTATAGTGCATGTGTTTGGACTGTGGGGGAAACCGGAGCACCCGGAGGAAACCCACGCCAACACGGGGAGAACATGCAAACTCCACACAGAAATGCCAAATGACCCAGCTGGGATTCGAACCAGCGACCTTCTTGTTATCAGGCAACAGTGCTAACCACTGAGCCACCGTGTCGCCCCACAAATCCAATTCATTTGGTGAAAATATTTATGATTTTTACTTGTGAATTCATGAATTGTGTGTAATAAATGTATTATTTTTGAGACTGATCTGGCTCCATACTTTTTAACTCCATATTTGACCCAACATTAGGTTCCAAAAAGGAACATTTATCAGGTAATCGGGACATTTTGCTGCTTTCCTCTTTATTTAAGTGAAGTGAAGTGTAGTGTAGTGTGGCCAAGTATGGTGTCCCATACTTGGAATTTGTGCTCTGCATTTAACCCATCCAAGTGCACACACACAGTTAGTGAACACACACATACCGTGAACACACACCCGGAGCAGATTGTTATAGGGATGGGTCACAAAGTTGAGTCAACGCCTTTTTTTCTCTTTTCCCATTGCTTCTCTGTGATTCAGGTGTGGCTGCTCAAACACCCCCATGTCTACACCTGCTCTGTTTCCACTCGTTATGTGTAAGCCTTTTCGTGACATTACTCATATGCTGACACACCCTTCGCAGATAATTCCCCAGCTTGTCTAAACTCCCCAAAGCACACACACACACACACACACATGCACACAAACACACACAGGCATTTTGTTGGATTTTGATTTGATTAGATTTTTTTATTAAACTCACCCTCATGGCAAACTGTACGGTGAAAGAGGAATGCAAATTATTCATAAGCAAGAAGGATTTTGTTTAAAGAAAAGTCAAAATACAAAATCTAGACACCCTAGCGACACACCCAGTTAATTAAAAAAGTAATTAATTAGTAATTACATCATTAAAAGTGTATTTAAATTACTTTTCTAATTACTTTTTCTCAAAAGTAACTTAGTTACTCAATAAGTAATTTATTTACTTGACTTAACACAATTAAAAATTCATATTAATTTAAATATTATATATATTTATATCAGGTAGTGTATATATGTATATACTGTATACACTGGCTGACAAAAGTCTTGTCACCTATCCAAGTTTTAGGAACAACAAATAATAACTTGACTTCTAGTTGATCATTTGGTATCAGAAGTGGCTTATATGAAAGGCAAAGGCCTCTAGATTCTGCTTATTTTACCACAATAAAATATGATCATGCCTTGATTTTTAATTATTTAATTAGGACAGTAAGGTCTGACTTTGCTGAGACAAAAGTCTTGTCACTTAACAGAAATAATGTCCAGTATAGAATATAAAGTCATGGTGCAGTGGAAGAAGAATGAATATTGTGTATGACTCCCATGAGCTTGGAGGACTGCATCCATACATCTCTGCAATGACTCAAATCACTTATTAATAAAGTCATCTGGAATGGCAAAGAAAGTGTTCTTGCAGGACTTCCAGAGTTCATCAAGATTCCTTGGATTCATCTTCAATGCCTCCTCCTTCATCTTACCCCAGACATGCTCAATAATGTTCACATCTGGTGACTGGGGTGGCCAATCCTGCAGCACCTTGACCCTCTTTGCTTTCAGGAACTTTGATGTGGAGGCTGAAGTATGAGAAGGAGCGCTATCCTGCTGAAGAATTTGCCCTCTCCTGTGGTTTGTAATGTAATGGGCAGCACAAATGTCTTGATACCTCAGGCTGTTGATGTTGCCATCCACTCTGCAGATCTCTCGCACGTCCCCATACTGAATGTAACCCCAAACCATGATTCTTCCTTTACCAAACTTGACTGATTTCTGTGAGAATCTTGGGTCCATGCGGGTTCCAGTAGGTCTTCTGCAGTATTTGTGATGATTGAGATGCAGTTCAACAGAGGATTCATCGGAAAAATCGACTGTCTGCCACCTTTCCAAATGATGAACTAGAAGTAAAGTCATTATTTGTTGCTCTTACAACTGGGATCGACTTTTGTCAGGTAGTGTATATACATTTTTAAGTGTTTTTATATATCAAAACGAAAAAACATTGCAATTTAACAACATCATATTTCATGCATACCATATTCATTCATTCATTTTCTTTTCGGCTTAGTCCCTTTATTAATCAGGGGTCGCCACAGTGGAATGAACCGCCAACTTATCCAGCATATGTTTTACGCAGCGGATGCCCTTCCAGCTGCAACCCATCACTGAGAAACACCCATACACTCCCAATCACACACATACACTACGGACAATATAGCATACCCAGTTCACCTATACCACATGTCTTTGGACTGTGGGGGAAACTGGAGCACCCGGAGGAAACCCATGCGAACACGGGGAGAACATGCAAACTACACACAGAAATGCCAACTCACCCAGCCGAGGCTCGAACCAGTGACCTTCTTGCTGTGTATACCATATATTCTCATTAATTTCTTTCTCAACTCATGTTTCATATGCAGTCATTCTCATAAACGTAACCTTCTTTAGTTGAAAAATTTAATTTAACTGCAAAAAATATTTGTATAACAACTAAAAAATACAATTACTCTGCTTCTCTGAATTGATTTATACATAACTATTAAGTTTATTTAAAGTATCTGATCTAAGTATATTATAAGTAACTGTAATTAAATTAAAAGTAATCCATTAGATTACTTTTTCTGTGGAAAAGTCATTTAACTACAGTTACTAGTTACTTTATAAGTAACTAATTACATCCAATGCTGTCCATACCAACTCTACAAAATGCTGGGTTGTTGTAACCCAATGTTGGGTCAAATACTGATAAATAACCCAATGTAAGCCATTGTAACCCAATGGTTGAGTTTGTCTATGTTTGACCCAAAGATGAGTTACAACCTGGTGTTTTTTTTTGAGTGAATGAAACATTTGTTCAGTTTCAGATGTACTATCAAATGAACTAATCTGGCACAGACATCAATGCTACACACACACACACACACCAGATGTTAACTCACCAGAAACAGATGACGCACACCCAATGATTTCATCATTCGCAATACCAAAACCTAACCTTATTTCACCTGGAGGATTTCACTCTTACACAATCAGAGGAACAGTGAAGGCTCTTTTGAAGCTGAGTAAAGCTTAAGAGAAAGGTGTGAATACTTTCACACAGGATATATAAACATCGAAGGCTGCAGGAGTTCTAGATGTTGAGTTTATCAGTCATATATAACCACTTTAAACCACTTTCACTTTCCAAAATCCATAAATGCAGGGAAACAAAATTTGTATTTAGCTTATTAACCCAAATTTGGTAAAACATGAACAACGTGTTGGATTATATTTGGTCATGTAAAATTATTCATTCATTCATTTTCTTTTCGGCTTAGTCCCTTTATTAATCTGGCGTCGCCACAGCGGAATGAACCGCCAACTTATCCAGCATATGTTTTACACAGCGGATGCCCTTCCAGCCGCAACCCATCACTGGGAACATCCATACACACTCATACACTACGGACAATTTAGCCTACCCAATTCCCCTATAGCGCATGTGTTTGGACTGTGGGGGAAACCGGAGCACCCGGAGGAAACCCACGCCAACACGGGGAGAACATGCAAACTCCACACAGAAATGCCAACTGACCCAGCCGAGGCTCGAACCAGCGACCTTCTTGCTGTGAGGCGATTGTGCTACCCACTGCGCCACCGTGAGGCCCCATGTAAAATTAATAATAATAAAAAATAAATAATAACCCGCATTGTCCATATTTTACCCAAAATTGGGTTAAATTACCCAGCATTTTTTTAAACTGTACATAAAAATGCTCATACATGAACAATAGTAATAAATATATATATATTCATTACTTCATTTTCCTTCGGCTTAGTCTCTTTATTTATCAGGGGTCGCAACAGCGGAATGAACCGCCAACTATTCCAGTATGTTTTACACAGCGGATGCCCTTCCAGCTGCAACCCAGTACTGGGAAACACACATACACACTCATTCACACACACACTCATACACTACGGCCAATTTAGTTCATCCAATTCCCCTATAGCGCATGTGTTTGGACTGTGGGGGAAACCGGAGCACCCGGAGGAAACCCACGCCAACACGGGGAGAACATGCAAACTCCACACAGAAATGCCAACTGACCCAGCATTTCTGCTGTAAGTTGACAGTGCTAACCACTGAGCCATATTGCCAATTAAATACCTTTTCTGCAAAATGTAAACTATTATCAGTTAAACAACTACAAATCAGGGCGGCGCGGTGGTGCAGTGGGTAGCGCTGTCACCTCACAGCAAGAAGGTTGCTGGTTCGAGTCCCGGCTGGGTCTGTTGGCGTATCTGTGTGGAGTTTGCATGTTCTCCCCCGTGTTGGCGTGTGGTATTGGTGAATTGGGTAAGCTAAATTGTCCGTAGTGTATGTGTGTAAATGAGAGTGTATGGGTTTTCCCAGTGATGGGTTGCAGCTGGAAGGGCAGCTTACGAAGGGCGCTGCGTAAAACATATGCTGGATAAGTTGCCGGTTCATTCCGCTGTGGTGACCCCAGATTAATAAAGGGACTAAGCCGAAAAGAAAATGAATGAATATTGCCATTCATTTCTTTCTCGATTCATGTGTCTTAAGCCTATGCAGTCGTCTTGATAAATGTAGCCTTCAGTAAACCACAGCATTAAAATCCTTTCACTCTTTTAGGTTTCACAGAAGGCATTATTAATAAATACTGAAATCATTTGGTGCATAGATAACAGATACATATACAACCCCTAGATAACAGATAAAACCTCTATACAACATTTGTCAATAATAAATCAGCACAGTGTCTGCATTATGTCACATGACTGTATGTTTATGACTCACGGCAGGGATTGAAGGTTAAAAACTTTAATATAAGGGTGTGACCCTCATCTCCTTTCACTCATAATAGCTGAACATTCACACACTTAACAAACATAACAAAAGCAGAGGGGAATGTCAAGGCAACAAGCATGAGGAAAAGAAAAAAAGCTGAGTAACTGCTGGGTAAACCTATCTTCAAGACAGCAAATAATACAGTCAATTTATTAACTTATATCTTATGTTTTGATATAAGATCCTACTATTGATATCATTCATATTATATACACTCAGGGTGGCATGGTGGCTTAGTGGTTAGCACCGTGGCCTCACAGCAAGAAGGTCACTGGTTCGAGTCCCAGTTGGCGTTTCTCTGTGGAGTTTGCATGTTCTCCCCGTGTTGGCGTGGGTTTCCTCTGGGTGCTCCAGTTTCCCCCACAGTCCAAACACATGCGCTATAGGGGAATTGGATGAACTAAACTGGCCATAGTGTATGAGTGTGTGTGTGTGTGTGTGAGAATGAGTGTGTATGAGTGTTTTCCAGTACTGGGTTGCAGCTGGAAGGGCATCCACTGCGTAAAACATATTCTGGAATAGTTGGCGGTTCATTCCGCCGTGGCGACCCCTGATAAATAAGGGAATAAGCCGAAGGAAAATGAATTAATTAATATATACACTCAGTATACACCTAGTTCAAACTACTTATTCAAAATGAGCTGAAACAACACAATTCTTTGTGCTTTTTTGTGGACAATTTAATTGTTTTATGTTTAATCCACTTAAATTTGTCAAAACTAACACGCTAATTTAATTCCTTTATGTTATCCCAAGACAAATCGATTGTGTGGAACCCAACATTTGTTTTCAGTGTGCTTGACTCTGAGAGAATGTTTAGTAATAAACTGATTTTGATTGTTTTTTTATGTTGTCTTGAAGCAAATAAAGACGTACAACATTTATTTTACTGCACTCTTAAAAACAATGGTTGTCTATTGGCATTAATGGTTAAATGAAGTACTTTTAACATCCCAAAATAAAGTCATTACAGTGGAAAAAAGTTGACTATGGAGATGTTCCTCACACTATGAGAGTGTAAATGTGAATACAAGTGAAGTAAGATGTTAGTATAAAAATAAAGTAGCTACGTTTTGTGTAAAGCACAAGTGTATTACAAAAGTATGAAGCACTTCTGGATTATAAATAACTGCAAGATAATACCTGTAAGCAGTGGGTAGCACGTTCGCCTCACAGCAAGAAGGTCGCTGGTTCGAGCCTCGGCTGGGTCAGTTGGCATTTCTGTGTGGAGTTTGCATGTTCTCCCCGTGTTGGCGTGGGTTTCCTCCGAGTCCAAAGACATGCGGTATAGGTGAATTGGGTAAGCTAAAATTGTCCGTAGTGTATGTGTGTGAATGGGAGTGTATGAATGTTTCCCAGTGATGGGTTGCAGCTGGAAGGGCATCCGCTGCTTAAAACATATGCTGGATAAGTTGGCGGTTCATTCCGCTGTGGCGACCCCAGATTAATAAAGGGACTAAGCCGAAAAGAAAATGAATGAATGAATGAATAATACCTGTATTGATCACCACTAGATGGCAGGCTTACATAGATTATGACAGTCTCCAAATTGACTTAAACTATAATCTTTCAAAATTAAAAAGGTTACGCCTTTAAAGAGCACAGGACTACTAAACCACATAAAAAATACTATATAAACGTATAGTAAATACTGTAGTGTTTTTGTAACATACTACTGTATAGTACTTGAATTAATCTGTGGTAATACAACAACTGTAATCATAATATAAACATATTACACAATACGTTTTCTACTACTATAGGGTGTATTTTACTACACCACAGTTTAGCTAAAACAAAAACATACTAGTGTTTATTATGTATCAGTTCGGTATAGTTAATGCTGCAGTATGCTTTAGCATTCATTACACTTTTACTGTAGTATTGTTTTAAAAACACTATTTACCTTAGCTTATAGTAAATACTATAGAGTTTTTGAACCATACCACTGTTAATCTGTATTACTACAACTGGAATCATAATATACACAAATTACACCATACGTTTTCTACAACTATAGGGTGTATTATAGCCACTACACCACAGTTTAATGTAGCAACAGTATGCTAAAAATATGCTACAGTATTTATTATGTATCAGTTCGCTATAGTTAATGCTACAGTATGCCTTAGCATTCATTACACGTTTACTGTTTAAAGTATTTACTATTAATTACTATAGTATTCTTTGATGTGGGAATAGTATAAAGCGTTCTATGTGAAGATACAGAGTAGCTAACATTTAGGCTAAATAAAAACTGATCTTTTGTAACACTACTACACTTGCCTATTAGTAGCCATTGTCATTTACATAGACCTGCTGCAGGTTTGATCCGGTAGAGAGCAGCAGATACTGCCAAACAAACACAGAACTGTTATTAATACACTAAACGACCAATTTAACAACAACAAACAGCATTTAATTCTTAAAAATATAACACTTTTTTGTTTAGCAAGACTCGATAGAGAAGCATATTAGCATACGCAGAGCACTGACAGGAATCAATGCCATCCAATGAATGCGGTGCAGTCGAAGTTCCGCCCTCACCGAATGTGTGTGTGTGTAGCCTATGCATGCGTGTATGTGTGTTTGCTCGATCGATATGATCCCCGGAGATCTCTAAGCTGAAGTAGCTCGGTAATTTGTGGCAGAACGGGAGATTCCTGCACTCACACAGTGGATCATGATGATGATGACGTCACGCGGCGGCGGGTCTGCGTGTACCGGGACAGGTGTGTTACCTGTGGCTGCATACTGCTGCTGCTGGATCTCCAACATGTCCATTAAAATGAACTGCTTTTCCTGAACGCGATTTTTTTTTAAATTCATCACCTATTTATTTGCGGGTACTGACGCCTTCGACTTTTGGTCTATTGATTGATCGCGAACAGATCGTGACGCTTTGTAAACGGGTGAAGACACGCAAAAACCACTCCCTGAGCACTGGATGTCAAACGCGCTTTTGGAGAGAGAAATTCGGTGTGACGCATCACCGGGACCCGACTGCAGCATGTGCGAGACGGTGATGGCCGTTTCTCAGCTGGACACCGAGTCCCATGCACCGGAGAACGGATTTGTCACCCCCGAAACTAATAATAAATCTCCGGGGCTCCTCTCGCAGATTGACGGCGGCGTTTTACCGAGTGTGGGTGGATTTGGGAAGTATCAGAAACAGCTGATCGTTTTAACGTGGATCCCGGCCATTTTTATAGGCTTCAGCCAGTTTTCTGACAATTTTCTCCTGACTAATCCGTGTCCTGAGCCGCATAATACCAGCCAGCTCTTGACTGTTGCTCCGACCGCCGTTAGCACCCTGTTTACCCGTGTAAATACCGAGGCGGCGTCGCAATGCAACTGCACGCCGTCCAGCTATAAACTGCAAAACGGATTAGAGCAAAATATTGTCACCAAGGTAAGTGGAGTAATCCCTGAACTACAATGTAAGGTGGCATATTCATAATTTCCAAGCAATCAATTTAAAGGGATAGTTCACACAAAAAAGAAAATGCTGTCATCAATTTGAGTTGTTCTGTTGAACTCAAATGAAGACATTCTGAGCAATGTTGGAAACCATTGACATCTATAAGCAAATATTATGAAAGACAATGGTTACCGGTTTATAACATTCTTCGTTATATCTTTTATATTCAACACAACAACAACAACTCGTGGGTGAATGAATGATGACACATTTCAGTTTTGGTTAAACTATCCCTTTGAAAGGATATCAAAAATGAAAATTCTACACCATTTACTTGTTTCAAACTCACTATTTACTTGTTTTGAATAAATAGTGACTAAATGTTCATTTTTGGGTGAACTATCCCTTTAAAATGAAAATTATGTCTTCGTTTATTCACAGTTAACTTGTTCCAAGCCACTTTGAGTTTTTTTTGTTCTGTTGAACACAAATGAAGATAATTTAAAGAACGTTGGACACCGGTAACCATTGACATCTAT
>CAIGQV010016226.1:1868178-1888592 GCA_903798115.1 Danio jaintianensis | reverse complement strand
AAACTGGTCCTTGCTGGTCTTGAACTGTTTCAAGCAGGTTCTTGATGGTCATGAGCTGTTTCAAGCAGGTTCTTGATGGTCATGAGCTGTTTTGTACCTCTTCCCAACAGGAAAAACCAGCAACAATCAAGAATGCATGATTATATGCTGTCATGGCTTTGCAATAAAAAAATGTCATTATAATTGAAGTAAATGGGGCAAAAACAGCCCCCAACATAACGAAAGGGTAGTAAATAGGCCCAGAGTGTATTGTTGAGTTTTTGAAAATTCTCAAAGCATTTTCCCAAAATATGTTTCAATATAAGATTTGTCACCAAAAATCATTCCATTTGCTGAAACACAGAGAAAGTTGTGGCCAAATTAAACAAGGGTTAAACATGTTTGTAACAAGTGGAGGATCAGTAAATGATGACAGAATTTAAATTTTTAGGTGAACTATCCCTTTAATAATAATGCATACACAAAACAAGAGCTGTAGTTTTCTCCCAGCATGTAAAACAGAGAAATCCCTCAGACTGACTTCGGAAAAGTCCCTGCAAAATAATCCTCGCTCTTATCCTCCGATCTTCTCAGAAAGCCATTTTTCCGTCGGGAGAGCCCTTTCAGATTTGGAGAACTGCACTAATTGCATTGGAGCCCCCACAGGCTTTGGCTTTAATAGGATGAGGTGAAATGAATAGGAGAATATGATCAGTGGGAGATCTGTAGAGTTGTAGAGCATCCCGGCCCTTTCTGAAGACAAGGTCGTGATTGGGCCTGAAGGGCTTTGATTCAATAACAGGAGAGTAAATAAGATTAAATTGAGCTCATGAACCAATTCTCCTGATGAATGGGATCGTTAGAGCTTTTTGATGAAGCCGATTCGTCTTGTTTTGAGCTGATTTCTCTGTCTGTCTTCATCAGGTCAAAATACTGCGGCTGATCCACTTTATTTGCAGCTCAGATGAAAATTAGAGATTTTTTTTTAAATATTTCAGTTTATGAAAATGACAAACAAACTCTTAGTTTATGTTCAAGCCATGCATTAATTAAATTGTGAAATCAGGTACACTCAAAAAATGATGCTTGCTCTCAAAATTATTCGCCGTCCTGTGAATTTTGTTTTCTTTTTCAAATATTTCCCAAATGATGTTGAACAGATTCAGGAATTTTTCACAGTATTTCCTATAATATTTTTTCTTCTGGAGAAAGTCTTATTTGTTTTATTTCGGCTAGAATAAAAGCAGTTGTTAATTTTTTTAAACCCATTTTAAGGTCAATATTATTCGACCCCTTAAGCAATATTTGTGTTGGATTGTCTCCAGAACAAACCACTGTTATACAATGACTTGCCTAATTACCCTAACTTTACCCTAATTAACCTAGTTAAGCCTTTAAATGTCACTTTAAGACTTAATATTTATAAAACCTTAATATATATAATAATAATATATTAATATATATGGCCTCACAGCAAGAAGGTCACTGGTTCGAGTCCCTGCTGGGTCAGTTGGCATTTCTGTGTGGAGTTTGCATGTTCTCCCCGTGTTGGTGTGGGTTTCCTGTCGGTGCTCCGGTTTCCCCCACAGTCCAAACACATGCGCTGTAGGGGAATTGATGAACTAAATTGGCCATGTGTGTGTGTGTGTGTGTGTGTATGGGTGTTTCTCATGTATGGGTGTATGGGTGTTAAACTCTATAGGTTTAATTAAAGTATCTATTGAGAGTAAGGATGGAGCTTCTCCTGCTTCTGGAAAGCGTGAGTCAGTTTTGTTCAGTTTCGTTAGATCAGCACAGCTTATGTAGTGCAAATGTCAGAGCGTTTCTTCTGAATACCAGACAGCAAATGTCATTGATAGTTTCAGTTTGTCTTTGCTGGTTACGAAATGCTGAACTTGTAGTGATTAGGAGACACGATAGGCATTGGGAAAAGTCCATACTATAGATCTGGGGCCGCATTCACAAGTTTGATTTTCTAAAATAGCATTAAAAGTTTTGAGATAAGAGTTTTCTCTTAAAACATATACTCACAAGTCTGCGGAGGCAAACTTTGCTTAGGAATAGAGAGCAGTGTTAAGCTGAGAGTTAGGGCAGGGTTTACCTTGTTGCTATGGATGATGTCAGCATGATTACTATGCACACAGTGATTGGCTGATGAAGAAAGGGGAGGAGTTAATCATGAAAACTTTGTAAAGTACAATATTATGTTGTCATATTCAAATTAAAGTATTAAAATAACAATTAAAAATTAAATAAAGATTTTAAAATGCAGGCTAAGTGGAGGATTAATTATTATTATATTTTTATGTTTGTATTTTTGGGGTTTTTACCAAATTCTGGTTCAATTCCATGTCAACAGCTCCTTTCCTTTAGAAATATTATTCCCAGGAAAAAACATGACCTGTTCAATACTTATTTTCCTCGCTGTATTATTATTATTATTATTATTGTATTTTTATAAAGATATTTTTTACCATATGGGAATACCTTCATGATTAATGTGATTATTTATTAAAAGCTCATTGTGGTCAAATGTTTATTTTCTGTCATAGACAGATTGGCGGCAGCAGTCATTTTTGGGTAGTTTGTGCTCTAGTGTTGGGCGATGTCGACCAATTTGGCATCGTACGATGTCTAATGTGAAACATCGCGATGGACGATGGCATCGTCGTCATAGGCGGCTTATGAATAATTAATTAATTCATAACGAATTAATTATTTGTAGCCTACCGTTTCAACTACCTGACCCGCATGGTCTTTGTTTTACCCATAACCAAATCATAAATAAATAAAGATAAGTTACACACAAATTACCACCTGTCAATCACTTTTTTCCGCGGGACTCTGGCATGAATAGGCAGAGTGATCTGTGTCGTTATAATGGCGTCGACAAACTTGGTTGGTAAAAAAGATGCACAACCAACAGGAACCAACCAACAGTATCTGAGGTTTTCTCTAAAATTACTAAGTACAAGCGTGAAAGCGAAAGACTGAAGCAGTGTACTGACGCTGTGACACGTTACCTGATAGATTCATAATACAGAAGAGTTGTTAGATAGAGACAAGATTAATTAAATATCACGTTATAGTACTATACAACTATAGTGAGACACGATCCAGCGGTACATCCTTGCTAAACTGTCCGACGTGCACTGCTCTCTGGGGTTTTGTGCTCAGCGGGCCTGCTGACTGCTGGAGCTCAGACGCGCATGTACGCTGCAGCGCATGACTGTGTGTGGTCACGTGATGTGCATTTTCAGCAGTATAGTGTGGAAGGAGGGCTTTTCAGAAATGCTAGGGAAACGCCAGTGTGGACGTGAATCGTTTTCGTTCTAAAATGCCAATTTAAATCTAAGACGTATTAGTGTAAATGGGGCCTGAGTGTGTATTTTTCGCGAGTGGGTTGCTGCAACGTTGGCGGGGCAGAGGATCGCGATGCCGGCTCAGCATCGTGATGTCTATCCGCCATCGGCGATGGACGATGGCATCGTCTATCGACCCAACCCTATTGTGCTCTTAGTTATTTAATAACCTTTTCACTACTCCTAACATTACAAAATGTATGAGCTAGTTTTAGCACTAAAACATTTAGCTAAATCCTTAGCCTTAAGATGCTTAGTGAATATGACCTCTATGCTGATGAAAGCTGATTTAATGTCTGCTGTTTTTTAAATTGTTATAGTATTTCTTATGTATTTTAGAAATGCATTAATTGCTAACTGAGCTTCTTTTATTTTTACTCCCAGTCCTAGATAGATCCTCATAATGTGGCTCACGCAGCTGAAAGTTGTTTTTTTTCTTCTTCATAGTGACAGACATTGAAATATGAGCTTTAGTTTCCCCATTTGCACACATGTGTTGGTCCACCCACACATGCTGTATTTGCTCAGCTGTTAAGCCATTCAGGTCAGATCTTGGTTCCTCTATCAGTCAGCGTCACTTGATCTTTCACTCACAAACAGATGATTATTCCCAGATTCGCATTCGGAGAGTATCAGCTGTACTCACTGACCCCAAAAGAAACAAAACAACGACGATTTATGGTATTAAATGATGTGTATTTTACAAATATATTTTAGTTTTTTTACTGTTTATTTTTTTCTCTTATTTTTTGAGATAAGAAATAGGGCTGACCAATATATGGTTTGAGCATCGATATCGCAATGTGTGTATCCGCAATAGTCACATCGTAGGATTATATTATTTATTAAAGATTAAAAGATTATTGTATTAAACATTTTATACAATGATGACCATGTTATTTCACATTTGATTGTTCAATTTCTGTATTTGAATGCTGTTAGGCTCCCCAGAAAACCATAAAGCGCAGTTTATTTAACTTTTATTTTTGTCGTATTTAAATATGCTTGTGGCGTGGTGGTGGAGTGGTTAGCGCTACCCCCTCACAGCAAGAAGGTCGCTGGTTTGAGCCTCGGCTGGGTCAGTTGGCATTTCTGTGTGAGTTTACATGTTCTCCCCATGTTTGCGTGGGTTTCCTCCACAACTGCAAAGACATGCGCTATAGGTGAATTGGGTAAGCTAAATTGTCCTTAGTGTATGTGTGTGAATGAGTGTGTATGGGTGTTTCCCAGTGATGGGTTGCAGCTGTAAGGGCATCCGCTGCGTAAAACATATGCTGGATAAGTTGGCGGTTCATTCCGCTGTGGCGACCCCTGATTAATAAAGGGACTAAGCCGAAAAGAAAATGAATAAATGAATGAATATGCTTGTAATTTATTCTATTTTATGCAGATGCAGTGCATAGAAAAAGAAAAGATTAGTCCAGTCGATCAAATCTTTCCAAATAGAGCTGCTCAAATCATCTGGTGAAATTGTATCGCAATATACACTCACCGGCCACTTTATTAGGTACACCTGTCCAACTCTTGTTAATGCAAATTTCTAATCAGCCAATCACATGGCAGCAACTCAATGCATTTAGGCATGTAGACATGGTCAAGACGATCTGCTGCAGTTCAAATCGAGCATCAGAATGGGGAAGAAAGGTGATTTAAGTGAGTTTGAACGTGGCATGTTGGTGCCAGGCGGGCTTGCACAAGCTCACCAAAATTGTCACGATTTCTGCTGCAAAATTTGGATAATAGGGTCAGAATTTGGCGTCAACAACATGAAAGGATGGATCCATCCTGCCTTGTATCAACAATTCAGGCTGGTGGTGGTGGTGTAATGGTGTGGGGGATATTTTCTTGGCACACTTTGGGCCCATTAGCACCAATTGAGCATCGTGTCAACGCCACAGCCTACCTGAGTATCGTTGCTGACCATGTCCATCCCTTTATGACCACAGTGTATCCATCTTCTGATAGCTACTTCCAGCAGGACAACGCGCCATGTCATAAAGCGCGAATCATCTCAGACTGGTTTCTTGAACATGACAATGAGTTCACTGTACTCAAACGGCCTCCACAGTCACCAGATCTCAATCCAATAGAGCACCTTTGGGATGTGGTGGAACGGGAGATTCACATCATGGATGTGCAGCTGACAAATCTGCAGTAACTGCGTGATGCTATCATGTCAATATAGAGCAAAATCTCTGAGGAATAATTCCAGTACCTTGTTGAATCTATGCCACGAAGGATTAAGGGTTTCGAAGGCAAAAGGGGGTCCAACCCAGTACTAGTAAGGTGAACCTAATAAAGTGGCCGGTGAGTGTATATTGGAGTCGAGACGAAAATGACAACAGCCAATCAGGTTTTCACTTATTCATGATTTAAAGACTAAATGTTTGCACCTCGGCACAGTTTTTTAGTCTGAATTAGATCTAAAAATGATCTTTTATCTGTTTATTTTAATATCGTTACACATAAGTGATTTAAAAACATAGCTAATAAAAACATTGTTTTTCTAGGGAAATGTTATATCGAGAGAAATATCGTTATCGCAATACTCAACAACAATATTATATATTTTTCTCTTTCATTTCCTCATCTTTGCCCCATTTGTGTGTGTATATATGCTGAAATATTTGACTAGTATTACTACATTTAAAGACAATGTAGGAAAGATAACTATTTATATTACTTTGATTATTGCTACTATTTATATAATTATAACTGGCTTAATTTCATTGGCTGATTTATTTCTTTGATTATTTCCTAACAGTTGTTTATATTGTTTAATTGGCTGATTATTTCTTTGATTTATGGCTCTAAAAGGCCATTTTCCCACCCGTACTGTCTATTTGTGACAGCTCTTGTGAATAGGTTCAGTTTTCTTATCATAGTTTGTCATTGTACTGTTGTACTGTGAGATTTGTACTGTCGTTTAGTAACACATCGGGACAAGAAAAAGACAATGGCCTCTTTCTGCCTTTCCCCTTGTTTCACCAGCAAATACAATTCACCCTTCACACAGTCTCTGTCTCTCTCTTTCTCTCTCTCATTATTCCTTCTTTCTTTTGCTCTCTTGAAAAAGGACGCCACATTCCCCGTCCCACATGCAGTGCAACAATGCAAGGCTCTGAATGATGAAATCTTCTTCATCGTCTCAAAATAAGACTATTAAATCTTTGGTTATACTTTTGTTCTGACGTTTGTTAGTTTTTTTGAAACTTTTTGGTTATGATTTTTCATTTTTTTGGGGACAAGTAAGTTGGGTCAGTATGGAAAACGCAAATAAAAAAGAAAGAAGTGATTTCTAAAATTACTTTGACTTGTATTTCATTGCAGACAATACAACAAACATTATTTAATGTGTTCCTCATTATTTTTATTGTATTTTTTTTTATAAACACATTCCAAATTTGGTTCTTGCAACACATTTCAACACAAAAGTTGCGACAGTAAAGCATTTACCACTTTGTAATGTTGCTTTTCACAACACTTAAAAGACGTTTAGGGACTGAAGACACCAAGTGATGAAGTGTTTCAGGTGTCATTTTGTTCCATTCTTCCTGCAACAGTACAAGGTCTTTGTTGTCGCATTTTGCGCTTCAAAGTGCGCCACACATTCTCTATTGGGGGACAGGTCAGGACTGCAGGCAGGCCAGTCAAGTACCTCTATCCTCCTCCTTCGCAGCCAGGACTTTGTAATGTGTGCAGAATATGGTTTTGCTTTGTCTTGTTGAAATATGCATGGGCGTCCCTGGAAAAGAAGGCAGCATATTGTGCTCCAAAATCTCTATGTACTGTTCAGGGTTAATGGTGCATCACAGAAGTGCAAGTTACCTTTGCCAAGGGCACTGACACAACCCCATACCATGACAGACCCTGGCTTTTAGACTTGTTGCTGGGAACAGTCTGGATGATCCTTTTCTTCTTTGGGCAAGAGCACACGGCATCCATTTCTCCCAAACAATACCTGAAATACTGATTCATCTGACCACAGTACACGTTTCCACTGTGTGATGGTCCATCCCAGATGCCTCCAAGCCCAGAGAAGTCGACACCTGATATAATATTTGATATTTTTTCAGTAGTAAAATAAAGTAAATCGACATTTTATACCCAGATATTTTTCATAAGTGCACTAAAATCCATCATGAAGCATCTGAATCTGATTTACAGTAATGTTTCCATCCAAATATGCAAATTAGTTTTATGCTCAATACTGGAATATTGCATAAAACATTTGCGAATAAAGGTTGATTTATATTTCTGCGTCAAGCGCACGTGTATGGTCCGGCACAGCCTTCACGTGGTCGCACAGCCCTTGCCGTGGCTGACATCGACGTGCACCTCTCAAAAAATGTAACTACACATCGCAACGATGAGTAGCGCAAGCTCTGTGATTGGTCGGCTTTGTAGCTGTGACAAGTGTGTGCGGTGCTGAGAGCCGCGAGCCCGATGGAGCGAGTGTTTACAAGACGTGTGGAGTCCCGTAAAGGAGCTCCAGATGAAAACTTATGTTTTGTGTTTACCTTATGATTAAAGTTGTTGCACGTCCGCCGGTTCCCGCCTCTGAATGATTGAGTTTGAGCCACTTGTACATTAATGTAGCGTTCAGAAAAAACAAAACACCCGCGAAGAAACTCGACACAGAGGAACATAAAAACCTACTGCCTGCTAGCGTTTCGGTAGTGTTATTGCAGAGCAACACAAACAGCACGCAGAAGTATAAATGCATGACTACGCGCAAGGCCAGCGCCGTGGGTCACGCCGATCACTCGACACAGAAGTATAAACCAGCCTTAAAGCAGCGTTTACATCCATAGAGTCAAAATCGTTACTTCCTTATAAAATGGCAACAAATATCAGACAGAAAAATGTAGTTTATTGTGTTGGGAGAAGCCACTGTGGTCTTTTTTCTTCTCTAATAAATGAGTTGCGCCTCAGAAGTAAATGTGTTTCTATTGTAATTTAAACATATTTCCTTATTGGATTCAAGTGGATGCTGCACACTGGTGGTGGTGTGGAGAGACCCCCTCATGATTGTGAAGCGCTTTGGGTGTATGGCCATACATGATAAATGCGCTATATAAATACACATTACATTACATTACATTGGATAGTTTGGATAGTTGCATAGTTTATTGTTCTCAGTTAATCTGAAATGCGTTACTCACAGTACGTTTTAGTCCACATTTCGGATAACAAATCAACTAGAGGGCGCTGTTTGCATTTTTGCGAATCTTAAATGCTTTACCAAACATTTAAATGTGCTGCAGATCTTTTCCGCACACTCATATGATGGTTTATTATGGTTTATTAAAATTGATCCGCATCTTAGCATTTCCGTTAAGTAATTTTTTTATGCGATTAATCCAAAATGCACATAGCTACTGTGCTGAAGTATGCACAACCATTCATTTTAACATAATCTTAAGGCATTCATTTACTCATTTTCCAATATTTCCCAAATCTTTTCTTCTGGAGAAAGTCTTATTTGTTTTGTTTCGGCTAGAATAAAAGCAGTTCTTAATTTTTTTAAAGCCATTTTAAGGTCAATATTATTCGCCCCCTTAAGCAATATTAGTTTTGGATTGTCTCCAGAACAAACCACTGTTATACAATGACTTGCCTAATTACCCTAACTTTACCCTAATTAACCTAGTTAAGCCTTTAAATGTCACTTAAAGCTGAATACTAATATCTTGACAAATATCTAGTCAAATATTATGTGCTGTCATCATGGCAAAGAGAAAAGAAATCAGTTATTAGAAATGAGTTATTAAAACTAAAAATCTTCTTTCCGTTAAACAGAAATTGGGGGAAAATATACAGGTGGGCTAATAATTCAGAGTTCAACTGTATATATATCACAACATTAAACGCTAAAAATCTTCTCATATTAATATTAAGCATAAACACACAAATTGACGCTAGAATTTTAACATGTAAGTCAAAAGCAAAGCATGCTGAGTGTTGAATTTTGTCTCTTCATCATGATCTTGCTTGTAATCAAACAGAGAGTCGCTGGCGTTGATCACACACACGCGCGCGCTGCTCTCTGTGCCTTCATTACAGGTCTCGTTTCGCTCTTTGCTGTGAATTATAAAGTAATAAATGCCACTGGATGCAGGGCTGTGTTTATATATGGTGGCTCTCAGGCTGCTGTGTTGCTGGGCAGAAACTATGCGTCAGTCTCTGTTTCTCTGGCACTCGTTAATGCCTTCACTGAAACACTGAGCAAATGTGGCGCTTCAGGCAAACACACACCTTTATGTACTTGCATTACAATGTTATAGACTTTTTAAAATGAGACATCATTCACTGCCTTCATCAGGGTCAGTATTGTATTGTATTGTATTGATGCCTCTCTTTAAATTAAATTAAATTAAATTAAATTAAATTAAATTGAATAAAAAATTATTTAAATTAAATTGAATAAAAAATTATTTAAATTAAATTTAAAAATCATTTAAATTCAATTTTAAAAATCATTTAAATTAAATTTACATTTAAATATTTTTTTTAAATAAATTTAAATAACACACAGTTACAGAAATAATAATAAAATAAATTAATGGAAAATAAATTACATTTAAATCAAATTTAAAATAAAATAAAATTATTGAAAATAAAACAAAATTTAAATAAATTAAAATTAAATTAATTAAAATTAAATAAAAAATAAAATGAGATAAAATAATAAAACAATAATGAGTAAATGTCAATATATATATAAATAAAAAATGTATATAAATTTAAAATACAAAACCAAAATACTTACATATATTTATATTTATATAGAATTTGTGTTAGATGTGAATGTTTAATTTATAAATATTTAATTAAAATATATATATATATATATATATATATATATATATATATATATATTAATGAAAGTCAAAGTAACAGGACATTAACTATGAAGTCATCACATACCTAGTACTAAATGATGAATTGTTTTATTATAGTAACTTTTGTAACAGGTCTACTACAGTTGATGTAAGAATTGAGGAAAGGTAATCAAGTTTTGGGGAATTTAATACCTTAGGCTTGTCAAAAGTATGGAATTCGGTTCCAATTGAGACTGAAATATTAAAAATGTCATTTTTAATGTAATGTAATTTTCTTAAAGGAATCATCATCTCCGGCCTGATTTCATGAGAAAACGTAACTATTTTACGTATTGGTGAAAAAGTGGCTAATTCTTATGATTTCGTTCTTGTTACAAAAATGTATGGATTTTAAAAGGAGGTGTGTCCCCAAACTCCACCCCTAAACCCAACCGTCATTGGTGGATGAGAAAATCATACTAAAATATACAAATTAGATCCTACAAATTAATTCGTATTAGCCACTTAATTAAAAAGTTGACTTGAGATTGTGTTGAAAATGCACATTTCATAAAACACACATGACAGCTTCAGAATTCACATTTTCAGTATGAATGTGTCTGATTTACATTTACGATAAGTTATTGTCAAGTTATGTTTAACAGAGACATTACTTTTTCTCATACAGTTGAAGTCTGAATTATTAGCCCTCCTGTATATTTTTCTCCTATTTCTGTTTAATATTTGACTAGATATTCTTCAAGATGCTAGTATTCATCTTCAAGTGACATTCAAAGGCTTCACTAGGTTAATTAGGGTAAAGTTAGGTAATTAGGCAAGTCATTGCATAACAGTGGTTTGTTCTGGAGACAATCCAAAACTAATATTGCTTTAGGGGGCGAATAATATTGACCTTAAAATGGCTTTAAAAAAAATTAAGAACTGCTTTTATTCTAGCCGAAATAAAACAAAAAAGACTTTCTCCAGAAGAAAAAATATTATAGGAAATACTGTGAAAAATTCCTGAATCTGTTCAACATCATTTAGGAAATATTTGAAAAAGAAAAATCACAGGAGGGCGAATAATTTTGACTTAAAAACTCCATTGTAAAATCTCCAGGGTAAATTGTACAGACGTCATTCCTGCACCAACTATAACCCAACAGATGAGCGGTGTGTGTGTGCCTGTGTGTCAGTGTGTGTGTGTGAGTGAATGGCAGCTGGTGAATCATGTGACTCAATCTTCACAATAGAGGAAAGCAGATCTGCAGCAGATCAGGGGAAACCCAGGAAACTTCATACATGAGCATTTACTGCAGGAATCGCAGTAAACATGCTCTCTGTACTCTCCATGCGCTCTAAAAGCCTTTGTTCAGCGTAATTGATTACAGGGTTTTTTGTGCTCTGATTGCACATTTAAAAAAACAACTAAAAGTGCCAGCAGTGCTGATCTGACAGGCTTTGACCTGTAGATGTTTGTTTGTTGGAGTTTTTTAGATTGAAAAGAGGAAACGGTGATTTGTGGATTTGCTCTGTAAGTGTTTCTGGGATTTCTGTCTGTTCATATGTGTGTGAAGATATGTCAAAATGTATTCAAACAAATGTGTATGATTAATAACATGACTTAAACACTTTATTACATGTCATTCTGCTGTTATTGGCATTTTTACTAAATATATATGTATATATTTGGGGTGCAATGGTTCAATCTACTCACGGTTGGGTATGTATCACGGTTTTGGGGTCACGGTTTCGGTACGGTATGTGCTATGTGTAGAAAAAAAATGTCTACAGAACAATTCAAAGAGCAATATACATATTTATTGGGTAACAAACACCTGACAATGCGGCAGGCTTCACACATATGACTGTAGGTTTGCATATTCTCTCATTAATTAAATAAAAGTAGGGCATTTTGAAAATTGTATGTTCAAATAAAACGCTTAAGAAAAATAAAGAGAGAAGAAGCTTAAATTTCCCCTTTTTTACATCTTAACTCAACAGTCTCAACCAATTATGCAGATAATAATCGCCAACACATCTTAATAACTGAGCACTTTTAGAGTATTGATTACTTCTGTTTATGCTATGCTTGCATTACCAAGGCAACATCGTTTATTACCAATCATTCCAGAGAGCTCCGCTATCACTTCCATGAATGAAACTTAAGCAAAGAGGGAGCGTTCGGCTCTTCTCTCTCGTCTTAGTTCAGTGGGAACAGTCAGTCGAGAAGAAAACCTTTCTTAGCAGACAGCGGGTAAACAGAGTGAATAAATAGCGGGAGCGATCGGGTGCTGAAGAACACACAGCGGGAGTGGGACTGAAGTAACAGACCTGTTGTATGTCCGGTTCTGTATGGGACGCTTTTGGGTCTGGACGCCTGTTAGTGACCACTAATCTAGGCTTTGCAAAAAAAAAAAGGTCTTTGCACGTGCAATGCATGTGAAAGGTAATCAGAAGCATACAAAGGCGGAACTTTTTGGCTTTGTTGTAGTTGTTTTTATCACCAAACCAATTTAAATAATGTATATTCTGAACCGCGGATCACAGGGTGCACCGAACCGTGGGAGGACAACAGGACAATACAATTTTTGTATATATATATATATATATATATATATAAATGAAACTTTTACCGTTCAAATCACCGACCTTTTTTGCAGTGCACGTCTGAATTATCCCATGGTTTTTATCCCAACAGTGGAACCTGGTCTGTGACTCTGCCTGGAAAATCCACATTGCCAAGTTTTCTCTGTTGGTGGGCTCCATCTTCGGATACTTGGTGTTGGGAGTTCTGGCAGATTGGTAAGTGTTTTCTTTCAGATATTTAAGGCATAAAGGTCCATGTATCATATACAGTATACAGTTAATTAATTATACATCAGGTTATTGGCGCCAATTTCAAAACCATATATAAACTTAACACTGTAGTTGTGGTTTTGAAATTGGCACCAATGATCTGATGTATAATTAATGAAGTGCTCATATTAAAGAGAAGATTTTGTAGTTGACTAATGGCCTAAAACTTTGTCTTTTAAAGACTTCCTGCAGTAAGTAATGCAGAACTTTTTTAGTAGGTGGATGGAAACATAGCTGATGATGACAGAATGATCATTTTAGGGTCTTATTTTTTAAATGAATAATAAAACCAGTTGATTATTTTTTTCACTCTCCTGCTCTTTCTGACATGCAGGTTTGGCAGGCACCCGGTCCTGATCCTGTCGGTGGTTTTCCTGCTAGTTTTTGGCATGACGGTGGCTTTCTCCGTCAACCTCCCGATGTTCGGCACGCTGCGCTTCTTTGAGGGCTTTTGCTTGGCAGGAATCACACTGTCTCTCTATGTACTGAGTGAGTCCCGACTCTACTGTTCACACCAGGACGATTATTGCTCTTGCTTATAACATTTTTCAAGATGTTTATTTGACATGCCCAAAGAGATTTTCACTGGCGATGGCTAGGGCCAGACAGAATCTGCGGACATTTTTTGCTATTTCTTTACAGAATTTTGTATAAAGAAATCTGCGGATTTATGCTCAATGATTTTGGGAGTATCGTAACTAAAAACTTAATATATGAACTAAAAAATAATACCTTTTTAACTTTGATTTAATGTTTACAATGCAAATCCAATTAGATCCACTTATTTGGTAAACAAAGCAAGTCTCTCATATAATATAGATCTACTAAAAGACAGAAGATATTAATTTACAAACTGTATTGTAAATAAATCATATGAACATTTTCATATTAATCAATAGGGTTATCACGAATACTGGAATTCGATACCAATCGGTACTGAAAACATCCATGCTCAACAGAAATGACAGTGATTGGCCATGAAGGTCATTAGTTCACGGAACTCACCGCTGTTTACTGAGTGTAACCACAGATACAGGGACACTGGAGCATTTTAAAGCTGCGATTCATGAGCGGATCGCTCGTATGTCAGCTTGTCGACGTGACTTTGAAACGCTCCAGTGTCCCTGTATCTGTGGTTACACTCAGTAAACAGTGGTGAGTTCCTTGAACTGATGACTTCACGGCCAATCACAGTCATTTCTGTTGAGCACGTGAACACAACGGCAAATCAGCGCTGTTTAAGAAATGTTAGCAGGAAATGGACGTTTTTAAAACTTCAGTACCGATTGGTATCGAAATCCAGTATCGTGACAACACTATTAGTCAATAATATTACTGAAATTAATTTATAAACTGAATAAATATAAATTCACACACTTTTACACAAGTAAATAAATAGACTCAATGAGGGGAAATTGTGTAAACGGTGATCCGTTACACCCCTAGTTAATCGCACGCAATCCTCCCGGTGTGCATTGGCCTTTACATGCTAGCACATGCTAGTTTGCTTATCATGAGCTAGCTTATGCCGAGTTCAGACTGCATGATTTTAGCCCCGATTTTGACTCGCTGAAAGGTTTTGAGAAATCGCCGACAAATGCCTGAAATCACAGGCAAATCGGTGCTCGTTCACGTGAGTAACAATCACACAGTGTGAACTATCAAAGACACGATCTGAGAGAATCACTGATGAGTTGCTGACACCCGTCAGACATTTGGCATGCTAAATATCTGGAGCTGTCGGCCATTCAAAATCATGCCGTGTGAAATGTGTTCTGACTGACAGTAACATCGCCGATTACCTACAGCCCACTAGTGTGGGTATCTGCAGGCCAGCGGGAGGATGGGGGAAAAGGTAAGGGCTTCTTTTCGGTCTATTTGGACCCAAGAAATGGAGGAAAAACTAGTGTAAATTTGGCAGGAGCACCCGTGTGTGTTTGACATGTCATCTGAGCAATACCACAACCGGGCCAGAAAAGAAAAAAGTTGAAGAGAAATTGCTAATTCCCTTCAAAACCCAGGTGAGCAAAATAAGTACATTTTCTACCCCACTAAAGGCTTCTTTCTCATTATGTAGTTATAATGATATACTACGTATAAAGATATACTACGTGACCTCGCGTTGTTTATGTCACTTCTCACGTGTTTGGTTGTGAGACGTAGTTTGCGGACTGAGACAAAGTTGTCGGTGATTCTTCCTATTGTAAGTCATGCAGTGTGAAACCCCCTGTCGCCGATCAATCTTGCAGTGTAAATGGCAAAAAAAAACACACACATGCAAATCATACCTACCGCGCGGCTCTCAAACGATCGCTCTGTGCAACAAACTGAACGTTATTTACAACTTTATTAGAAGTTATTCACAGCCTATGCAGGTTCTGTTCACTAAAGTAGGCACGCGCACGCCAATGATTGATTGGTTTGAACTGCAGCAGATCGTCTTGACCATGTCTACATGCCTAAATGCATTGAGTTGCTGCCATGTGATTGGCTGATTAGAAATTTGGGTTAACGAACAGTTGGATAGGTGTACTTAATAAAGTGGCCAGTGAGTGTATATTACCAGTATTATTGGCCATCCTTTATACTACAGTAGATTTTGTTGTCAGTCCTTTTTAAAATTGCTTGATATTTAACTTTCCTCTTTATTCTGTAATACAGTGGCTTCTATACAAGAAACAAATAAGTTTTCGCTTTTAGGTGAACTACGCCGTTATGCATTTTGCAGTTGGCGTTATTGATTTTTAGTTTGAGACGGCATCTAATGGAGTATACGTGATTTATTCTCCCCTCACAGAAAGGTCTTGGATGGAGGTTAATAATGTTCTCTGGGCTCTACCGTACAGTCTTCAGTTTGTTCAGGTCATTCAAATAGATTACTCACAGACTGACGGTCACCTTCCACATGCTTAACATTTTCTGATGAGTGATAATCCTCTTTAGATGACTGCCGTTACTCTGCTCCTCCATTTATAAGGTTTACATCAGTTCCTCAACTGACTGTCTGATAAATGGTAATAGGACCGCTTTAGGAATAACAGAATCAGAAAACGTGTTTATCTGAAGTGCTTTTGAAGCTGTCTGAATTTCTCATGCATCTTTTGTAGCTCTAGTTAACGCGTGCGCTGATTCAGTCCTGATTTGTGCACACAGTGTCCTAAGATTGCTAATGAAATGCCCCAGATAACAACTCTCTGGTTACGGTCAGCAGCCGTCTAAACTGCTAACAACAGCCATTATGGGATTGGATTAGCAAAGACAGATGCTCGGTGAAATAATCACGTCTGTGCCCTTTGAAGAAATCCAGATCTGTTATAGATTAACTCACAGATTAAATCACATGTCTTGATCCTGCTGTGAAAATGCCTTTCGGACGCAAACCTGGACTTCCTGGAAAAAGCACACAATAAAAATGTAGCTGATAGGAAATGAATGGGCCTTTCCATTGGGATAGGTTTATTATTAAACTTGCAATTCAGTTCTTAATATACAGTATCTATATATACAGTTGAAGTCAGAATTATGAGCCCCCCTGTATATGTTTTCCTCAACTTCTGTTTAATAGAAAGAAGATTTTGTTCAACACATTTCTGCACATAGTAGTTTTAATAACTCATGTCTAATAACTGATTTCTTTTCTCTTTGCCATGATGACAGCACATAATATTTGACTAGATATTTTTCAAAATACTAGTATTCAGCTTAAAGTGACATTTAAAGGCTTAACTAGGGTAATTAGGGTAAAGTTAGGGTAATTAGGCAAGTCATTGTACATTGTACTGAACGGCTAGATCTGCTCAGTAGCACATTATATTCTTTGTCTCAGTTTGCACTATTAATGCATACAACTGCACTCAATCTGCTCTGGCCATTATACTGTTGTTTGCACATACGCCAATTGCACTAGGCACTTTTTGCATAATAAGCACAATTTTACACAATTAACTACTATACATTGTTTACATCTGTTTACATTACTCCACAATCAGCATTATATATTGTTTACATTCATAGATATACTTCTGTCACTTTTGTGTATATATGTGTATGATATGTATATTATGTGTATGACTTCACTGTGGACGTTGAATTTAATTGAATTGAATTGTATAACAGTGGTTTGTTCTGGAGAAAATCCAAAACAAATATTGCTCAAGGGGGCGAATAATACTGACATTAAAATGGTTTTAAAAAAATTAAGAACTGCTTTTATTCTAGCCGAAATAAAACAAATAAGACTTACTCAAGAAGAATAAATATTATAGGAAATACTGTGAAAAATTCCTGAATCTGTTAAATATAATTTGGGAAATATTTGAAGAAGAAAACAAAATTCACAGAATAGCGAATAATTCTGACTTAAACTCTGTCATAAATTGGTGTTATGGTGCAAAGATGATTTTTTTAAACATCAAAATTAATACAGCTGTAATCTCCTCCACATATATTACAATGAAGTTACATTTTTTGATTAATAAAAAAAATAGTGTTACAATTTTATTTTATGAAATTGTGATACAAAGTGTTTTATAAGGCATATTTACAACAATAATCTATTTAAATATCACAGTTTGTTCCTAATATACTGATTGTCATTTTAAATCTTTATATATAGTTCAAAATCTGGCTAGAAATCAATGGGCCTTTCCATTGGTATAGGTTTGTTATTATACTTGCAATTCATTTCTTAATATACACTATATATATCATAAATTTGTGTTGTTTTGTCTTCTTAGGAAAAACTAAACAAGTATAGTATATGGTGCAAAGATGATTAAAAAAAAACATCAGAATGAATACAGCTTTAATTTCCTTCGCGTGAATTATTTATTATTAAATATAACAAAAATATTCTTACAATTTGTGTTTTATTGGTTTAATTTAATTATTTTTACAATTATTTGTATTTTATTATTTCATTTATTTTTTATTTTCATTCATTCATTCATTTTCCTTCCACTTAGTGCCTTATTTATCAGGGGTCACCACAGTGGAATGAACTTCCAACTATTCCTGTATATATTTTACGCAGCGGATGCCCTTCCAGCTGCAACCCAGTACTGGGAAACATCCATACACACTCATTCACACACACACACACACACACTCATACGCTATGGCCAATTTAGTTAATCAATTCCCCTATAGCGCATGTTTATGGACTGTGGCGGAAACCGGAGCACCCGGAGGAAACCCACGCCGACACGGGGAGAACATGCAAACTCCACACAGAAACGCCAACTGACCCAGCCAGGACTCGAACAAGCAACCTTCTTGCTGTGAGTCGACAGTACTAACCACTGAGCCACCGCGACGACCTATTTTTTATTTGATAAAATACTATTTTATTTCATAAAACTGTGTTACCTTTGTGTTACTATTTTATTTTTTTGTAGAATTAAAATATATTTTAAATCAATTTTATTCTGCTAAGCAGTTCTATCAGGGATATTTACAACAATGGTCTATTTAAGGATTACATTTTATTGCCAATATACTTACTCATATATTATATCTCCATATGCTGAATGACAAAGGAACATCATTTTATTTGATGTTATTTGCACAAAAGTAGATGGTATTTGCATGTAATGTTGTTTAGGTCAGGGATTCTCAACCAGCGGGCCTCAGCGATCCTGCAGGTGGACCGCGAGAATTAAATTAACTCTCAATATTATACTATAATGTTTGGATTTAATTATTAATATGCTATATTAAAATGATCGAAGTAATGCACTGTTCTCTGATTGATTACTTCAAACTCGGGGCAAAAACAGCTTCATGATCGCATCTGCAACTAGAACACGTAAATCTGTTCATTCACAAACTATGCGTGAAGTGAAAGTGACATTTATGTCCTGTGAGTGTTTTATAACGGACGCGCACCCATACAGGAGGATCTAGCGAGGCTTAATAGTGTTTCTGCCACAGAATGTAAAATAAACTTGCTTATGAGCTTCAGACGTGCTCTGGCGGAGCTGTTCACTGTTCCTGTCAGCGATCTCCCAATCAGATCGACGCATTTCAACAGATTTAGGGTGTTTTACTGTATTTTACATTTGTATATTTTTGAATAGTAGATTCAATTTAATAGTAGATATTCAGTCAGTCCAGTTTAAAGCAGAAGCTGGTCTTTTGCAATCTCCCTGTTGACCTGTGGTTCTCTTTAAATCAGTGTATGTTTTTTTTTTTATATATATATATATATATCAAATTATATATTATAACCAGTGGTGTAAAGTAACGAATTATAAATACTCAAACTACTGTAATTGAGTAGTTTTTCTCAGGAATTGTAATTTACTAAGTAGTTTTATAAATGTGTACTTTTACTTTCTCTTGAGGACATTTTTAGTACCGTATCGGTACTTTTACTCCACTACTTTCCTTCAACCTGCAGTCACTACTTTATTTTTCTCGTCCATGAGGATTAGAAAAATCAGTCCTGTGATTCCTGTCCAATGAAATCACACATAGAAGGTAAATTGCATCATAATGAACTACCTCAAGACATGGGCGATTTATAATTGCAGCAGACTGTTTGGAAGCATTAAAAGTGTCCAAGAAGATGTCCAAAATCTTTACACGCATTGACCCAGAGACTGTTTAGATGCATGTCACTGATGAGAAGATGACGGATGTTTACTGTATGATGACCCAAATGGCCTTAAACACCCAGCATCAACATGACGTCAGATTGATGTTGTATCCTAACGTCATGGATGTTGCATTTTCTTTTTGGAAATGAAAATCAGGTTGACGTCAGAACTCAACGTCAGTCGGCCTATGGTCAACGGTCAATGTCCAACATCCAACCTAAAACCAACCAAATATCAACGTCTAATGATGTTACAGCTTGATGTTGTGTGGACGTTATCACTATGACGTCTATCAGGCGTTGGATTTTGGTTGCCATACCTGATGAATAAATGTCAGTATTTGATGTCAATATGACGTTGGTTTAAGATGTTGGCTCGACTTTGGATTTTAATCACTTTCTAACACAACCTAAAATCAACCAAATATCAACATGATTTGATGTCATTATTGGACATCAAAATAACGTTGTCCTTAGATGCTGGCTAGACCTTGAATTTTGGTCACCTGACATCACAACCTAAATCTAACCTAATATTAACGCCTTATGATGTCGTGTGCCTGCTGGGCAATCACTAGATGCACTACAGAATGTTTCGTTTACACACGTCCACAAATTACATGTAAATGCATCAGCTTCAGTCCACAAAAATGTAAATGCATCAGCTTTTTACAGCGTAATACTCACTACTCTTGAGTACTTTTGAAAGGGCTACTTTTTACTCATACTTTGAGTAATATTTACAACAGATACTTTTACTCTACTTGCACTACATTTTTAGGCAAGTAATGG
>CAIGQV010016226.1:1855058-1865058 GCA_903798115.1 Danio jaintianensis | reverse complement strand
ATGTTTTTTTACTTTAGCAAAAGAGTTTATTATTTCACAAGCCCAAACAGCACAAATGTGCAGATTATAAATCTCTGCTCACTCACTCAACACATTCATATCTAATATGATAACAGTGATTATCCAGTGGGGTAGCATGGTGGCTCAGTGGTTAGCACTGTCGCCTCACAGCAAGAATGTCACTGGTTCAAATCCCGGCTGGGTCAGTTGGCATTTCTGTGTGGAGTTTGCATGTTCTCCCCGTGTTGGCGTGGGTTTCCTCTGGGTGCTCCGGTTTCCCCCACAGTCCAAACACATGCACTATAGAGGAATTGATGAACTAAATTGGCCGTAGTGTATGTGAGTGAATGAGTGTGTATGGGTGTTTCTCAGTACTGGGTTGCGGCTGGAAGGGCATCCACTGTGTAAAACATATGCTGGAATAGATAGCGGTTCATTCCGCTGTGGTGACCCCTGATAAATAAGGGACTAAGCCGAAGGAAAATAAATGAACGAAGGACTAATCATCCAGTGTTGTTTCTGATACACACACATTTACACACTTCCTAATATATATCATCCTTCACTCTCAATGGAACTACAGTATGTGTGAGTATTTTTATGTTTGTAAATTAAGTAAAGTTTTGTTTCCACCTTGACCAGATCAAATCAAATCAAAATAGTTACTTGATCACAAACTGTGCATTATTATTTCCTCATAAACACAACATGTTTCAAAGCAATGATTAATTTATTTCACAGTCTGTTCTTTTTGTGAGTGCATCCATTGGAGATGGCATTAAGCCGACCACTTTACAGTCGGATGTCCGTGAACAATATCGTTTTGTAAAAACAACATAAATGGATGAAGTTCTTTGTGGATAAATAAAAAATATATGACGATGGCCATTATAGTGCTGGATACTCACATGCTGCTTATCAAGTCTGTAAAACGACATGCACATTAACTAATTTATACTTGGTTTGCAAAACGCATCTCATAACGGGAGACACATTATTCATAAAAAAAGATTGTGTTTCACTTGTAATATACAGAACTGTTTATTTAGAAACGCTTCAGGATAATAAAGAAAATCTGGGTATACCTAGGCAAAGTCTAATAATAAGACATCAGTATATGGAAATGTGCATACAGCGAGCATCAGACACCATTGTTTTCTCATTCTTGTGTAAATGGCCTGTCAGAAAACAAAGCAGACTGTTGCGTGACTCACGGGTTTGTCTGCAGGACAGATTTGCGTGTACTTTAGTTTAGGTTTTTTTTTTGCATGTACTTTCAGCCACATCATCAAAAGATCAGCAGCCATAACACAGACTGATATGTTGCTCTGGGATCATTAATATTCACACAATTTCCTAGTGAGACAACAATGATCATTTTCCTCTCTTGGTTATCTTTAAGTTTATCTAAGTACATATTAAACTTACTAAGTATGTGGGACTTTTATTTTGAAAACAGGAGACACAGATAGTTTGCTATGCGTTACTGAGCAACGACTCCAGGCACTACCTCTTCACATGCTTGTCAGACTCAAAATACAGCATATATTGATTATAAATGTATATAGCTTCACCCTAAAGAGGTATAAGAAATGTTTAATTGTATATTTTGTTAATTTATCGTCTTTATTGTGAAATTTGCTGGGTATGTTGATGCATACATCGCAATAAAAAAAAAGTACCCTTGTTATGACTGATTTTGTAGTTCAGGGACAATATAGATGGTGTATATTGATTGATTATTATTGATTGATTGATTGACAGTACATTTCAAAAGAAAGCTTTGCGATTTATGTATATATATTAGGACTGAACAATATATCGTTTGAGCGTCGATATCGCAATGTGTGTATCCACAATAGATTAGATTAGATTATTTAATAAAGGTTAAAAGATGAAGATTATTTTTGTATTATTTATGCAATGACAACCATGTTGTTTTACATTTGATTGTTCAATTTCTGTACTTGAATACTGTTAGACTCTCCAGAAAACCATAAAGCGCTGTTTATTAATCTTAAATTTTTGCTCTGTCGTATTTTATATATGCTTGTAATTAGGGCTGGGCAATAAAATCGGTATCGATATTTATTGAGCGAACACCATCGTCGATATCGAAAAAAAGAAAAGAAAAAGGTTTGGTATGTAGTTTCGGTATGAAGGCTATAGTTTTATCAAAATGTGGCTGCTGAGCGCGTGCCTTGGAAGCAATGCCAATAAGCTTAGGGTGTAAGTTTGTCATTTCCAATGGAGGTGCTTGACTTGCACGATGCGCATATAAGAGCGACGCGCACATGTTGTGCTAGCTGCGCGCACGGAAACCGCACACATTTTCCAGCCGCACCTAGTTGAAAACATCTCTACTTTTCCGAATGCTGCGAGCGCACCCCAATTCAATTAAGTAGAAATCACCAATCTGCTTCACACTTTGTATGGAATATACACATTTCAGTAATAGCGGTAGACTAATTACCTGAGACAAGCACAGCGCATCCAAACACTGCAGCGCTTTTTACTTTTCTCCATAAACTTGTATAGAAAACGCAGCAATGGTTTGTTCATTTGTCATCCTCTGAGAAAACGCTTGATGGTCACCTAGTTACAAAAGACGCCAGGGGAGTGCGAGCAAAGTCCATTGTAAATGGTGAAGGAATCCAGAATAATAACACATGCGAAAATGAGTGCGGTGGCTAGCAGCAGTGAGGAGATTGTAGATAAAAAAGGATGTAAGGATGTCGCCAGAATGGCTTTTTGGTTTCTTTTCTTGCACATCCCAGCCACTAGCACCCCATCTGAAAGATTTTTTTAGCAAAGGGGGTGATATAGTCATTGAACTTCACAATTTGTAATGTTGCAGTATGTATTTGAATAATGATGGCTGGTTCCTTTACTTGAAAGCTCAGATTTGATTATCATAATTTGTGTTATTGACAGTTTGAGGTTTACTGTATCATTATTATTCACACCTTAAAGTTTACTTTGATTGTTACGCTTTACGCTTTACCATTGCACACACTTTGTAACACTTTGTAAAGTTTAAGAGTCTCTTTAACACTTATGTTTATTTTATTATAAAGAGATCAGATATTTTGTTTAAATATTTTTGTTTTTGACTATTAAAACTTTGCCTTAGTAATGTTGGTCAATTCAAATAAAGTGGTTAAATAACCAAAAAAATCCTAATATTCCTAAATGTATTGTTAAAGAATATTCAATAATTATCGATATCGAATGATATGAAATATGATATCGTGATAATTTTTTTTGCAATATTGCCCAGCCCTAGCTTGTAATTTATTATATTTTATGCAGATAGAAAAAGACTTCAGTCTAAATTAATGAAATCTTTCCAAATAGAACTATTCAAATCATCAGGTGAAATTCTATTCATATTGCAATATATATCGCAGCCCAAAAAAATATTGCAATGTCAGATTTTTCCAATATCATGCAACCCCAATATATTGACCTTATTCTTCAATGCGGAAGTGCGCTCGTTTTTGCGATTGTTTTAGAACTTCTGATTCAGTTGCGTATGGGAGAAATGACTAGGAATAATAAACGGCAGAAAACGGTCAAACTACTTACTGTACAAACAAGTGTTTGCATGACTATACAGACAAAGTAAAATAATATAATAAGGAAATATCAGTTTGCAACATCAAGCAGCAAAACGAGCTGTTTTTAACGTCTAAAAATGAATGGAAGTGAATGAGACCGGAAGTCTCGAGCCAAAATGATTCAAATGGCTGCGCCCGCTCGTACTTGGAGAATAAGGTGAATATATATATATAGAAAATCTATTAGTATATTTTCTCCCAGGCATTACCCATTTTTCAACAGATTTTTCATTTTACAGTGAACAGTAGTGGTCGTGTTTACTATCATTTGATGGTTTTGTGTCTAGAGTTTGATAGATTTTGAGAGTTTGGCTGTTATTTTGTCCTCTTCAGCTCGTCCTCCTCACTTTCCCAGAGTTTTCAGCCAAACAGAGAATCCTTCAGTTCCCAGTGGAAGTGCAGCTCATTGAAATTCCAGGCTTTTCTGAAGGATCGTGCAGTGTTTTCTGTCACCTTGAAAAGCTCTTTCTCTCTGTTCAGCTGTATGTTCCTTGCGTTTGCCATCGTTTGATATTTGCAGTCCCGGTCTGTCAATGAAGGCCAGCGTTTGTGTCTGCCGTCATGCATGCTAATGAGCGAATTAATTGTAGAGAGATGACAGGACAGACGCCTTTGAATTAGACATGAATCTAAATGAATCTAATCTAATTTAAAGTCGCATAAATGAAGAAAAATCTGCATTTGTGGAACATTGCATTTCGATATGACTTCAACTTTATATTAGAAGCTTAAATAATGCCACGTGATGAAATATGGTATTGTGCAATATGCGGTAAGTCATCTCGAAAGAAGCACAGTTGTAAAAAATTTTATTCTTTATAAAAATGGCGAGCATTATGCAAAGCGTTATGATTCATTTTGCTAATAAATGCATCCTGGTGTCTTGATATGACTATAAAAGCATCTTATAAAAGCTGATTTTATGTTCACGGCGCCCATTATCTGCAGGAAAATGACTGTAATTGTTGGCGTTTTTAAAGAGGTCATTTTATGCTTTTTACACTTTCAATGTGCTTTAGTGCTTAATGTTGCTGAGTGAGCTTGAAAATCATCTGCAAAGTCACTCCAGTGAGAGTTGTTCTGTATAACTCTTTTGCTGAACTCTCATAAACCTCCATTGTAGTGCTTAGTTTTCTTTCAGGAACAGACACCCTTAAAATATACTGAACACCTAAGGGAGTGTTGTGTTAGTAGAGTCTATTCATTCATGTTTGGGAGTAGAGCTGTGGCGAAAAACCATTCAAGAAATCCATTCTGCAGAAATCGAATCATTAAAAAAAATGGGAAAGGCTTAAGGGTGTTCACTGTGAGCTGTGTTTACTTTAATCTTGTGACATAAAAGCCAACTTACTGCTGTTCAGAACTAGCGTAGAGCGCTGTCTGCTGTTCAAAACTAGCCTAGAGCGCCGTCTGCTGTTCAAAACTAGCCTAGAGCGCTGTCTGCTGTTAAAAACTAGCCTAGAGCGCCATCTGCTGTTCAAAACTAGCCTAGAGCACCGTCTGTTGTTAAAAACTAGCGTAGAGCACTATCTGTTGTTAAAAACTAGCGTATAGTGCCGTCTGCGGTTTAAAAATTAGCACAGAGTGCCATCTGTTGTTAAAAACTAGCATAAAGCGACATCTGCTGTTAAAGACTAGCCTAGAGCGCCGTCTGCTGTTTAAAAAATTAGCATAGAGCGCAGTCTGGTGTTCAAAACTAGCCTAGAGCGCCATCTGCTGTTCAAAACTAGCCTAGAGCGCCGTCTGCTGTTCAAAACTAGCCTAGAGCACCGTCTATTGTTAAAAACTAGCGTAGAGCACTATCTGTTGTTAAAAACTAGCCTAGAGCGCCGTCTGCTGTTTAAAAATGAGCATAGAGCGCAGTCTGGTGTTCAAAGCTAGGCTAGAGCGCCGTCTGCTGTTCAAAACTAGCCTAGAGCGCCGTCTGCTGTTTAAAAATTAGCATAGAGCGCCGTCAGCTGTTCAAAACTAGCATAGAACGCCGTCTGCGGTTCAAAACTAGCCTAGAGGGCCGTCTGCTGTTAAAAACTAGCGTAGAGCAACATCTGCTGTTAAAGACTAGCCTAGAGCACCGTCTGCTGTTAAAGACTAGCCTAGAGCACCGTCTGCTGTTAAATACTAGCCTAGAGAACCGTCTGTTGTTAAAAACTAGCCTAGAGCGCCGTCTGTTGTTAAAAACTAGCCTAGAGCGCCGTCTGTTGTTAAAAACTAGCCTAGAGCACCGTCTGTTGTTAAAAACTAGCCTAGAGCACCGTCTGTTGTTAAAAACTAGCCTAGAGCACCGTCTGTTGTTAAAAACTAGCCTAGAGTGCCATCTGCTGTTAAAAACTAGCTTAAAGCGCCATCTGCTGTTAAAAACTAGCCTAGCCTAACATTTAAAGAGACACACACCAAATCAGTGTTTGCTTCCACTCAAAAATGAGCATTTACAGTATGGTGTAATGAATGTTTTTGGACATATTAAGTGCGCTGTATTGATGGATGAATGTTTGTGTCTGCAGGGATTGAGCTCTGTCTGCCCGGATGGCGTTTCTCCATCACTATGGTGGCCAACTTCATGATGCTGGCTGGCCAGCTGCTCATGCCTGGACTGGCAGCTCTGTGCCGCGATTGGCAGATTTTACAAGGAGTAATAATCTGCCCTCTATTACTGATGCTGTCCTACATCTGGTAAGACTTAGGCATAAAAAAAAATCTATCTGTCTTTCTATCTATCCATCTATCTATCTATCTATCTGTCTGTCTGTCTGTCTGTCTGTCTGTCTCATTCTATTGTTCTATCCATCTATCCAACGATCTATCTATCTATCTATCTGTCTGTCTGTCTGTCTGTAGACAGACAGACAGATAGATAGATAGATAGATAGATAGATAGATAGATAGATAGATAGATAGATAGATAGATAGATAGATAGATAGATAGATAGATAGATAGATAGATAGATAGATAGATCTGAGCGCTGTATATCTGTGTGTCTCTGCTCAGGGCATTTCCAGAATCTCTGCGATGGCTGCTGGCGACTCAACAGTACAGTCGATCCAAGTGGATCATGGAGCGAATCTCCAAGCAAAACAACATCAACCTGCAGGAGGACGCTGAGGAGCTCATGACAGGTACACAGCCGAGAATAATACACGCATGCATTTATAATGTGTGAAATATGAGCATTACAGAGGATTTGCATCCAATAGAAATCTGGTGTACTCACATTAGGCTATTCGAACCGTGCCCTGGTGCGTTTGACCCCCATTTTTCCGGTTCGTTTGACAAGTGTGAGTGCTCCGAATCGGTTCAGTTGGCCGGCCCTGACCTGGTTGGAATGTGAGTGCAGGGAGGTTGGAGGGGGGACAATCGCGCCCTGGCACGGTTCAATGCAACAGTACCTAGTGTGAGTACAACCCAAGAGGATCTATTATGCAAAAGTCCTTTTATGAGGGGTTCTGTATACTATACAGTTGAGTGTAAAAGTGTAAAGTGTGTCATGGTGGACACAACTATATTTACACCCACGTGACCCCATTAGTATTACTTTGTTTACTGTTGGTTGCTAGGTTACTAAAACTACAGTCACACCATGTCCTGACTACATGTGACACGGCACCGCAACATGCGATAAAAGGAATATTTTTGATGTTAAAATGAGTTTTTGACACGCAAAATTTGTATTTTAGAAATTTCTGCAACGTTGCGGCAAAACAACAGCATAAACTGCAATGACAATAATCGCCTCAGGTACTGATTATGGGCTATATTCAGTGTTAAATGCTCCCAATGTGAGTTTAAAGAACAACAGCATAAACTACAATGACAATGATCACCCTCAGGTACTGATTATGGCCTTTATTCAGTGTTAAATGCTACTAATGTGAGTTTGAACACTATTTTATGTGACATTAATGCTCCCAATGTGAGTTTGAACACCATTATACGTGACATTTATCGCCATACTACTGAAAGCAGCAGCAGATAGTTTACCTCAGATCTTGAAAATAAAATAACTAGCAAACGCTTTGAAAATGAAAGTCAGGAAACACACCTAATTCACCTTTGGGATTAAAAAAATATATAAAAAATGAAAATTTGCTACACGTTAAGATGAAAACCCGGCTACAGTTGCATGTTTTGTGCAGTGGTAAAATGCGATGACTCCACAACTGTACGCCTATGATATTTAAATGTATAGAATACATTATACACCACTATTTATTCACCTTCATGTTATAATATAAAGCTTATAATATGATATACAGTGCTCAGCATAATAGAGTACACCCGATTTTGAAAATGAATATTTTGATCCATTTCTGAGTGAATATAGGCAATGTATTTTGGTGCATTTAAACTAAACAGATTTATTAAACAGATATATTTATTAAAATAATATTTTAGTCATCAAACATATTTAGAAATTGAAAGATAATACAATTAAATTCAAGCAAAATATTACAAAAACAATTGCAACCTACAAAATTTCAACAATTTTTTTTTGTTTCTCTTGATTTTTCCTCTTTTTTTAATTTGTATTTAATATTTTTCTATAACATATAAATTTGGCTGTAGTAGTTTTTGGACCGTTATCTTCAGTTATTTTGTTAGATAAGCTCCAGATTTGGCTTTAGTACTGACTAATATAATGTATATGCACAAATATAATATTGTATAGCTTCCTATTAAAAATATGAATTTAAAAGAGAGATTTGTGAGGGGTGTACTTGTATATGCTGAGCACTGTATGAATGTCTTCTGTGGAACAGAAAACCGGTTTTGTGTAACGGTTGTATATTTGGGTTTTACCTGAGTCACTGACAGACAGAGGCGTCATCGTCTCCGCAGGTGAATTTTTATGCTTGCACAACCTAAAGTCAACATAGTGTGTTTGGTTGTGACTGTGGTGCTCACAATGTAAACATGCACAGAGCAAAGTGCCAAAACACAGTGACCGCGACTTATTTGTTTTATTATGGCCACTGCTGATTGCATTAATTTGGATTTACAGTTGAACACAAAGTTAATAGCCCTTCTTTGTCAAATATTTCCCAAATGATGTTGAACAGATTCAGGAATTTTTCACAGTATTTCCTATAATATTTTTTCTTCTGGAGAAAGTCTTATTTGTTTTATTTTGGTTTTATATAAGAGCAATATAATCGTATTTGTTAGAGCATCCGGTAACAGTACAGAGAAGGTCACAGTAGACATTGAGGACGGTCACAATATTGGATTAAATGGTGTAAAATGCGTCTCTGATGTCCCTAGAGTGTGTAGCTGTGAAGTTTCAGCTCAAAATACCACACAAATAATGTTTTGTAACTCTCTGAAACTGACCCTTTTAGGCTTTTTATCCAAATTGTGGCATTTTGGTGACTGTCGCTTTAAATTCAAATGAGATTGTGCTCTTTTCAAAAAAGGGCGGAGCTACAAATGCCTGTGTGTCAGCATAGTGGCAGATTCAAAAACAAGACTAACGTCCTATGCTAATAAGAGAGAGATGAGAACTAGTGGGCGGGGCTTTCCCACTCTGATGACACGTACAAAGTGTTTCTGCAGACTGTTTCTATCAAGTCTGATTATGAAAAATACAATTAATACATTTTTATCATTAAAAGCTGCTTATATTCACACACGGCTGCCACACAACCCCTTATAAAAGTAATTTTTGCATAATTGGTCTTCTTTAAACAGTTTTCTTTCTTTTCTACATTGGTTTCAGAGCTAAACGGAGCCCTGCCAAAGCAGCCCAAGAAGACCTGCATTGTGAAGATGGTTGGCACCAGGAACCTGTGGAAGAATATAGTAGTGCTCTGCGTTAACTCGTAAATATGGTTTTATTACGTACCGATTTGTGTCTTTACGTGTGTCTAATCTAGTTTGAGATTTGATGGTTATACTGTAGTGATGGCTAACGAATCATTCTTTTTAACTGATACCCTCTCTGACTCCAAATAAACCAATTTCTGAGTTATTGAGTTACTAACAGTACACGGAGATAAGATTCTAGGCTAGTTTTAAACAGCAGACTGCGCTCTAGGCTAGTTTTTAACAGAAAATGGAATTTTAGGCTAGTTTTGAACAGCAGATGGCGCTCTATGCTAGTTTCTAACAGCGTACAGCGCTCTAGGCTAGTTTTGAACAGCAGACGGCGTTCCAGGCTAGTTTTTAACAACAGACGGCGCTCTAGGCTAGTTTTGAACAGCAGACGCCGTTCTAGGCTAGTTTTTAACAACAGATGGCACTCTAGGCTAGTTTTGAACAGCAGACGGCGCTCTAGGCTAGTTTTAAACAGCAGATGGCGCTCTATGCTAGTTTTTAATAGCGTACAGCGCTCTAGGCTAGTTTTTAACAACAGACGGCGCTCTAGGCTAGTTTTGAACAGCAGACG
>CAIGQV010016226.1:1834679-1850258 GCA_903798115.1 Danio jaintianensis | reverse complement strand
CACACACACACACACACACACTCATACACTACGGCCAATTTAGTTCACCCAATTCACCTATAGCGCATGTCTTTGGACTGTGGGGGAAACCAGAGCACCCGGAGGAAACCCATGCCAACACGGGGAGAACATGCAAACTCCACACAGAAATGCCAACTGACCCAGCTGGGACTCGAACCAGCGACCTTCTTGTTGTAAGGCGACACCGCTAACCACTGAGCCATCGTGTCACCCCGCTATTATTATTATTATTATTATCTACTGTCAGATTGTAGATGTTTTATGTTGTGCCTGTTTTTACACCGCCTCAAGCTATTTTTCAGGAAGTGGTCGGGGGGAAAATCTTCTTAAATGAGTTGCGTGTCCCACCAGCGAAGATGCCCTTCTTGCTGTTTCATTTTAAAAGGATTATTGAGTTAGTTATTCTTGCGGTTTTAATAAAAGCAGGATCCCCACAGGATGATTCAGCTGTGTTCAGTTCCTCAGCATTTTTTCTGGGACTCTAGAGACCCTAATCTTCTCTTGTTTTCACACAGACAGCAATCTCCAGGATTCTGTGTTATATATATATATATACACACACAGTTGAAGTCAGAATTATTAGCCCTCCTGTAGATCCCCCCCCCCCCCCCATTTCTGTTTAACAGATTTTTTTTCAACACATTTCTACACATAATAGTTTTAATAACTCATTTCTAATAACTTTTCTTTAGAGAGAGATTTCTTTTCTCTTTGCCATGATGACAGCACATAATATTTGACTAGATATTTTACTAGTATTCAGCTTAAAGTGACATTTAAAGGCTTAACTAGGTTAATTAGGGTAAAGTTCGGGTAATTAGGCAAGTCATTGTATAACAGTGGTTTGTTCTGGAGACAATCCAAAACTAATATTGCTGAAGGGGGCTAATAATATTGACCTTAAAATGGGTTTAAAAAAATTAAGAACTGCTTTTATTCTAGCCGAAATAAAACAAATAAGACTTTCTCCAGAAGAAAAAATATTATAGGAAATACTGTGAAAAATTCCTGAATCTGTTCAACATCATTTGAGAAATATTTGAAAATCATAGGAGGGCGAATAATTCCGACTTATTTTCGTAAATTAAAAAAAATCATCAACATTAATGCATCGGATGGTGTAAAATCCAACATTTTCAAATGCATTTGTAATGATAATTTATATGCATGCATGCTGTGACATCTGAGAGCATTGCATGATGAAGCAGCTCCATCTAGTGTACGTGTGCTGAAAACCCTTATTATTATCTCAGCCAGGGTTTAAATGAAAGCTTCTAAATAAGAATCAGAGTTATTAAGTGCATGAAAAAGCATTGATACTGCTAGTTTGCCCATAACTATTTACCATGTTTAAGAGTGAAGCACAGCACTGTGTTTATTTATACACGAGCAGCTCCTCATCGGTTGTTTTCAGTGTCCTGGATTAAATTGTTTCACCTCTCCTTAATTTTGTTTCGGAATCATTTTTAAATCTAAATACTAAGTAGAATATCTGTGTAATATAGTGTCATTTATTATTATTATTTCATATATGGTGGCTCAGTGGTTAACACTGGGGCCTCACAGCAAGAAGATTGTTGGTTTGAGTCCCGGCTGGGTCAGTTGGCATTTCTGTGTGGAGTTTGCATGTTCTCCCCGTGTTGGCGTGGGTTTCCTCCAGGTGCTTTGGTTTCCCCCACAGTCCAAACACATGCGCTATAGGGGAATTGGATTAACTAAATTGGCCGTAGTGTATGAGTGTGTGTGTGTGAGAGAGAGTGTGTCTGGGTGTTTCCCAGTACTGGGTTGCAGCTCGAAGGGCATCCGCTGTGTAAAAAATATGCTGGAATAGTTGGCGGTTCATTCCACTGTGGCGACCTCTGATAAATCAGAGACTAAACCAAAGGAAAATGAATGAATTATTTCATATATATATATTATTTTTCCCCCTTCTCTTTTCCTGATGCATATAAAAAAGCAGCTTCACTGTCTGCTTCACTTTTCCTGCATTGCAGAGAGCTCTGAAGGCAGTCCGTCTTGCTAATTTTGGCTGGGTCAGCAGGAGGCTTGGCAAATATACTGTCCGGAGATTAAATGTTTTTTTTTTTTTTTGTTCCGCTTCCTGAGCCGTCATCTAGTTTTGGTTCCAGGTCACTAGAGCAGATCTTTTGTCCAGACACGGTTTGTTATGAGGATCTACATCGGCAGGCTGTGGAATAAATCTGGAGAGAGTTTGTCAAAGTTTAGCCGGACGTCACGCTGTCCTCTGTTTTATATTGTTCAGCATCAGTGCACCGTTGTGTCTGTGGAGCTCCTTTAAAGGAACACTGCACATTTCTTTTCTCCTTTTTTTTTTTTTGGAAATAGGCTCATTTTGAGTTTTACCATTTTTGAATCCATTCAGCCAATTTCCGGGACTAGCCCTTTTAGCTTAGCTTAGCATAGATGATTGAATCGGATTAGACCATTAGCATGTCATTCAAAAATGACCAAAGAGTTAACACAACCTAATTAACCTAGTTAACCCTTTAAATGTCACTTTAAGCTGTTTGACAGATTCAGGAATTTTTCACAGTATTTCCTATAATATTTTTTCTTCTGGAGAAAGTCTTATTTGTTTTATTTCGGCTAGAATAAAAGCAGTTCTTAATTTTTTTAAAGCCATTTTAAGGTCCATATTATTCGCCCCCTTCAGCAATATTAGTTTTGGATTGTCTCCAGAACAAACCACTGTTATACAATGACTTGCCTAATTACCCTAACTTTACCCTAATTAACCTAGTTAAGCCTTTAAATGTCACTTTAAGCTGAATACTAGTGTCTTGACAAATATATCTAGTCTAATATTATGTGCTGTCATCATGGCAAAGAGAAAAGAAATCAGTTATTAGAAATGAGTTATTAAAACTATTATGTTTAGAAATGTGTTGTAAAAATCTTCTCTCCATTAAACAGAAATCGGGGACAAAAATATACAGGAGTAAAAAGTTAACAGAAGAGCCAATATAGATTAAATTAAAGCTAATATAGTTAAACATATATGTATATATTTTTAATTTCAGTGGTTGAAAAATATTAATCCTTTAAAAGAGTAATTAGTTATAGTTACTAGTTACTTGTCACAAATAGTAACTGAGTTACATAATTATTGCGTTACTTTAAAAAAATCTAATGTCAAATGACTATAAAATAAATATAAAACATTGTCCACTAATCTACACTATTTTAATGATGCTGTGGGACAATGTGAGAGACGACGGCAGCATGTGCTCAACTATATATCTAGATATTATTCTGTTTAATTCTGTCTGAGTAATAAGTGTTTAAGGTGGAGAAATATCAAGTTTTATTTGCTTTGACGTCGTGGCTTCGTCTCCTCCTTTGGAAGCAGAGCTCACGTTATCACCTGCGTAGCCACTAATGTTGTGGCGGCATGTGATGACGTGAGGTGCTTCATTAGATTAGAATTACTCGTCACCGACGCAGAGAGACTCTTTTTTTCTCGGGCATAAGTTGCACGATACATAAACATTCCTGCCTTTCACCTCAACGAGGGAAAAGTAGTGCTTATATTTCCAGTTTCCAAACGCTACCTTTGAACTTGTTGGATTTGCCATCGTTCTGACTCCTGGTCGCTGGTGTGTGTGACTGACTGTGCACGTGTGTGAACACCCGCCCTACTCTGCCTCTGATTGGCAAACGATGGAAATGTACTAAGCCAATCTAAGCCAATCAGTTACACCACGTTCACATACACAAATCAACATCGCTGGTTGGTTATGTGTCCTGCCCCATCCCCGAACACACACACACACACACACACCCCAGAGAAAGAGAGGTCCTATGGCAAAGAGATGCTACTCGCATGAAAACCGCTTCAGTGTTCTCAATGTCAGTAACGGTAACGGCGTTGTAACGAGGGAAACAGTAATTAATTTGATTACTAGTTACTGAAAAAAGTGTCACGGTTTGTAAAAACATTTAGTTATAGCACCGTTATTCCGATCACTCATCATTTTTGGAATATATGTTGCATATTTGACATGTTATTTGTAAAATTCATATGTAAATATTTCCATATACTGTATCAGATTTCTATGTGGGGAGAAGCTGAATTGTGAATTAATAAAGAACACAAATTGAATATCTATATTTAAACTTGCCGTCAAAGATTAAAACACAAAGACAAAGCATAAATAAACCGTTTTGTTAATTTGTTCAGTAAATATTCCTCACATACACTTGAACTGACACCACTTTTTCTTGACCTGTACATTTTTTCTGTAGCGCTTTGCATTTGTGGTGTTTATTTTTGAGGTCAGAACATAATAACTGACTCACCATGTTGTGTTTTTGTCTCTCTTTCCCACCACAGTACACTCCGATGAGCTGAACGACAAATTTTCGGTGGCTTTCTCCATCATTGGCATGTTCTCCTCCCACGCCGTCAGCAACCTAAGCATCTTTTTTTGTGCTGAAATCACTCCTTCGGTTATTAGGTGAGCATACCACGTAAGCTACTTTGATTACAGGAATTAAATAAAGTGAGTCTTTCTTTAGACCTTCTTAGTGTGCACTAAAGTAAGGATGACACATACAGATAAAGTGATGGACAAAATGATTAGAAGACTTTGTATATTTAAGAGCTTTTTGTGATTTTTGTTTGTTACAAATAAAATGAATGAATCATCTACAAAGCCATCATTAAACTCTTATGGGCCCTATCATACACCCAACACAATCAGGCGCAAGACGTGTATAGCGTGATTTGTTGCTATTTTGAGGAACTGAAATAGACCGGCCATTGACCAACTTTTTTCAGTTTATTCATGACAATTTGCATTTGTATAATGTTATTATTATTAGTATTATTATTTATTATGTGCATATTTATATTTGTTTTAATAAAAACAAGCTTAGATTTGTCCACCTGTGGGGGTTTGGAGACGTCTGCATCACCATATGGGGCATAAGAACAGGACGTGTGTTTGGATATAAGTCAGTTTTTTGACCACACTTCATTATTATTGTTCATTTATTCGTTTGCTGGACATTAGAACTGAATTTAGAAATAGTTTTGAAACAGATCTTTGTGCTTAACAAAGGAAATTAAATATGTAGGCTAATGGATGTCTTCAGTGGAGTGAGTTTCCACCGTTTCCTTACACCACCAAAGTAAAGGAGTAAAAGTAAAGTAAAGAGAAAGTAAAGAGGCCGAATGGAGAAGGCTGGTTCTTTATCCTCGCACTGCAGATGCTCTGTTTAACTGTTTTCTCACTAGTGAAGCGTTCAGTTTATCCACTTACAAAGTCCGCCATGTAAATAGCAAATGGCGACGCAACTGACTCTTAAAGGGAATGGGAGACGAGACTCTGATTGGTTTAATGCATGTTATGCTCAAAACACACCCAGAACTCATGAGGAGAATAAGCACAACCCTGTTAGACCATGCGCAGAGCGTGCAGAGCGTACAGCAAAAGTGGATTCGGACACGCCCTTAATGCTTTAGACTTTGCGCTTAGATTGTTAAAATAGAGCCCTATAAATCATAGAATAGAGCAATCAAAAGGGCATTATGGTCATTTTTCTTACTAAAAACAAGCTCACAACAAGTTAAAAGAGTATAAAAGCAGTACGACTCTCTTCATCTGATCTTTTTGCTGTTCTCAGAGCAACATCTGCATGTTTCATGAACATTATCAGATGATTTCATGTTTTTGTTTTTTTAGATCTGTCAGGTGTACTAATATTTTTTGCCATTACTGTATTTGTGAAATATTTGATCTGTGTTGGTCTTTTTGATCTGTACAAAGTGTTTGAGCCACTGCACATGCAATGCTTAATGTAAAACTTCATTTTACCACTTTAAAGGGGACCTATTATGCAAAAATCACTGTTATAAGGGTTTTAAACACAGTTGTGTGGCAGCAGTCTGTGAATATAACCAGCTTATAATGGTACAAATGTATTAATTCTATTTTTTATAATCAGACTTGATAAAAACAGTGTGGAGAAACACTTTGATTGACATTCTCTCTTTGTACTTGTCATCAGAGGCGGAAGGCCCCGCCCACTAGTGACCATCTCTCCCTCATTAGCATAGGACGTTAGTCTTGTTTTTGAATCTGCCACTATGCTGACACAGAGGCATTAGCTTCGCCCTCTTTTGAAAAGAGCACAATCAGATTTGCGGTTAATTTTGCGCAATCTAGTGTCTGAATAATGCACAAGTTAGTGTATACTCCATCAGCTGTTTTAGTTTCTGTCAGCCTTGCATTTAATTAAAGAATTAATAAACTATTACAGCTCAGAACAATGTATTGTGTCTAATTTTTATGTTTGGTGGCAAGTAGCCATGTAATAAGCATGTTAACGTGCATCCAGGATGGTTGTTTTGCAAAATAAAGCTCTTCAGTCTTATACAACAGTGCTCCGCTTTGTGTCTGTCTGTAATAACAACCTTTTCATTCAAGAAATAATTCTTTCCGACTTAGTAAACTTAAATGCAACTTCACAGTCAACTTCCTGGATGTATTTTATCCCTAACATAATTCAATGGCCTGTCATCAATTATTCCTTCTTTGCCTTGTCAGTGATACCCCTAAATTTTTATGTTTTGTGGTATTTTGTTTGTAATAAGCGGGATAAAGTACATCCAGGGTGGTTGTTTTTGCAGAATAAAGCCCTTTAGTCTGGCTTTATTCAGCAAAAAAAACCTCCAGGATGTACTTTAGACCTAACATAATTCAATGGCCTATCATCAATTATTAATTAATCATCACCTTGTCAGTGATAACTCTGATCTTATTCTTTTGTTTGCCGTGTAGGGGTGGTGGACTAGGCCTGGTGCTGGCCAGTGCTGGTTTTGGCATGCTGACATCCCCAATCATGGAGCTCCATAACCAGAAAGGCTATTTTCTGCATCACATCATTTTCGCCTGCTGCACTCTCATCTGCATTATTTGCATCCTGCTGCTGCCAGAAACCAGAAATCGACCGCTACCAGAAACGCTGTCAGACGGTGAAAGTTACACCCGGCAGCCGTTACTCCCACCTCGAAAACCAGGAGAGCAACGTCTTCTGCTGACCAAATCCGAGAGCCGTGAATACGCAAGAGTTGGAGATACTCCACTCCACGAAGCGGCGGCCACAGCGGTTTCCACTATGGACTCCACCGCGTCATCCGCCGTAGATCTACACATGCTTATAGATGCCCCTGTCCAGCAAGAATCAGCTCAGGTACAACTGCTCAGCATGGAGACTTTGACTTCCTCCCAAGAGCAAGATGAACTCAAACAAAGCATTGAAGAGCATCCCAAATCTGTTGAAGATCGTCTTCTAGGCACCATCCCCAACACCTCCACACCACTCGCTGTTAACTCCATCCCCAAATCTAAGCGACCAGAATCTCCACCTGATGACGTCTTGGCTTTTTTGTCTTCTCCAGTTGCTTCGTTGATCATCCATCCTGTTCCTTCAGGACTTCCTTCGATTCTAAACTCGGTCATTCCTCCTGCTGCTGTAGGATCTCCATTGGAAGTTGACAGTGAAGTAGACTCTATAGATTCCAAGCAACCAGAATCTCCACCTGATGACGTCTTGGCTGTTTTGTCCTCTCCAGTTGAGGACGCTTCGTTGATCATCCATCCTGTTCCTTCAGGACTTCCTTCGATCCTAGACACAGTCATTCCTCCTGCTACTGTAGGATCTCCATTGGAAGTTAACAACGAAGTGGACTCTACTGATTTAGTTTCACCTCCCATAGACCTTCCCCTCTGCACAGTGGCCCAGTCCAACAACCCATCATCAATTGGACAATCACCAAATCTGATTTTAAATGACATCCCTCCCTCTTCCTCAATAGACTCCCCCGTTTATCCAGTGTCTAGAATCTTACCCCCTTCCCCAGCAGAACTCTCAATACTAGACCCGTCTAGTCAAATGAACGCCATCCCAGCTCCACCCATAGATTCTGGCACGCCATTGTTACAGTTGGACGCCCCACCTGAGGTGAACTCTATTGAATCTGCACCACCTTCATTAAGTAATGGTAGTACTAGTCTCCTTGCAGCTCATGCCACAAGCACGGACTCTGACTCTGTTACAGAATCTGGCAACCCGCTCATGGTGAACTCCACCGTTTCCTCACCTATTGACTCAGGTTTACCTTCGCACATTGATTTACCGAATACTGCCAATGGGGGAACATCTTCATGACGGAAACACATTTGGTGCACAGGACTTGTTGGGCATCCTTGCTATTCGGACTGCATAATATCAAAATTAAAGGGATAATTCGCTCAAGAATTCAAATTCTCGCATTGATTATGCACTCTAATGTCATTCCAAACCTGTGAGATCTTCATTCGTATTTGGATTGAATTGGATTGAAGATGTTTTAGATCGTGGGTGCCCATTCCTGTTCTCGGAGATCTACCTTCATGCAGATTTCAGCTGCAACCTTGATCAAGCACACCTGTCTGTAATTACCAAGTGCTCCTTCAGATCCGACTTAGTTTATTTAGTTGTGCCTGATCAGGGTAGGAGCTGAACTCTGTAGGAAGGTAGATCTCTAGGAACAGGATTGGGCACCCCTGTTTTAGATGATTTCCCAGTACTGGGTTGCAGCTGGAAGGGCATCCGCTGCATAAAACATATGCCGGAATAGTTGGTGGTTTATTCCACTGTGGCAACACCCTGATAAATAAGGGACTAAGTCGAAGAAAAAAGGAATGACTGAATTAATGTTTTAGATGAAATCCAAGAGCTCTCTTACTCTTCATAGACAGCAAAGGTCCTGAAACATTCAGAGGCCCAGAAAGAATCCTCAATGTGTTAATTCGTAATTTTTATGAAGTTACAAGAATACTTTTGTGTGCAACAAAACACAAAAATAATGACTTTATTTGACATCTTCAGGACATGAGAGCACTGTGTGTTTCACTGCTGACCAGTGTTAATATTGACTATGAAAATAAGAGGGAAAAATGTTGGTTGCCTACACTGTAAAAAATGCTGGGTTCCACACAATTACGTCATGTTGTCACAAAACAAAACAACAAAGTTTATGCAAATTTAAGTGGATTGAACATAAATCGATTAATTTGTCCCCCAAAAAACTCAAGAATTGTGTTGATTCAGCTCATTTTAATTAAGTAGTTTGAACTAGCAGCAAAAATCTAAATCAAGTGGGGGGGTTGGCTGATAGTGGTTGGTGAGTCTGGTGGGCCCCTAATAATATCTCTTGGGCCCTTAGAATCGTCCTAACTTTCCTTGCTCTGTTAAACATCATTTTGGGAAATATTTGAAAAACATTTAGCGTTATAAAATTGTAATTGAACCACTAATGACACATGGACTATTCTGATAATGTTCCTGGCATATTTCTGGACTTAATATTTCAGGGCTCTTGCTGTCTATGGAGGGCTGGAGAGCTCCAGGATTTCATCTAAAATACCTTAATTTGCATTTTAAAGATGAACGAAGATTTTTATGGATTTGTAACAGCATGAAGGTACATGATGAATGATAATAATTGTCATTTTGTGTGAAATAACCCTTTAAAAGGGGATTGGGGGGCTCATGCCAGTCATCATTAGTGGTATTTTTCGTTCCTGCAGTCATGACGCAATATGGCGAAGCAAGGAAAAGCTATAAAAGGATTCGTCTGAAAGGGAACAACCATAAACAGGAGCATCTGTGAACTCAAATAGCCTTCTTACTTACTGTGGTGCCAGTATCTGCTTTTTTTTGGGCAGCTAGATCCTAAAAAATCATCAACGGTGGCGACTTCCTGCTTGAGTTACTCTGGAAGTCTGTGTGACCTAGTGATTAGCTTGCTCAGATCTGCTTGTTTGATTAGTAATTAACAGCTAGATTGGTCAAATGTGATTTGTAATTTTCTCTGAATCCTGTGATTAAGTCTAAAAATGAAAACGACATCTGTGAAGTCCAGCGTCAAAGGGAATCTCTCTCTCTTTCTCAAAATAATAAACTGTACGTTTTATTCTGGGAATGTTTGCCGATGTGTCTTGATGCCGCTATAAATTAGGTGTCAAATAAACACTTAATTTCCTGCATTCATAATGTATGAAAAAAGGAAAAACAACAGAAAACATAGATATTTCAGTGAAATGCTACACAAATACTGGTCGAGATGGTATTTGTGTGGTATGTTTTATTAATGTTTTTTTTTTTAAAGCTAATCACTGGATTCTGTGGGGAAAAATTTATAATTTAAGGAATACAGATGATACTTCGTGGTTGTGTAACACTGTCTATGTGATCCACAATACCAACACAGGCTCATTGTGGATACGTAACCCTGTCTACATTTCTGGAGAGCGCGAATTATGTATCCAGAGGTATACGTGTGGCTGAATTTCATCTTAAAAATGACAGTTACGGGGCGGTATGACGCCATTGACGGCTTCTGTTCCTTTTTGCGTTACTAGCTAACCGATTACCTCCATACTGACGGCTTTACCGATGTTATCACTTTGCCCAGTGGCTCGCCGCGTATATCGGCAGACTTGGGACTTGGAGCGGAGTTGACAGTGACGACAGGGTTCGAGTCTGCTGAAGAATGGTTCCAGAAACCAGGTAAAAAATAAATAAATAAACAACAGGCTTGAAATGTGGTGAAATCACACAGCGATGACTCTTTTTCTAGATTGCTTTTGAAAGCATCATCGGTTGGGTTTAGGGAAGGGGGTGGGCGGGTCAGTCAGTCAGTCGACAGCAAGCTGGCCTGGTTGGCTGAAGCGTATACACCACACACCAGCTGATTGGTGGACAGGAGACGAAGTGATGAAGCCAATTATGCTATGGGGATGTTAGGAGGCCATGATGGACAGAGGCCAGTGGGCAAATTTGGCCAGGATGCCTGGGATTTTTAATGACCACAGAGAGTCAGGACCTCGGTTTAACATCTCACCCGAAAGACGGCACTCACTGAGCAGTATAGAGTCCTCATCAATATACTGGGGCGTTAGAACCCACACAGACCACAGGTTGAGCTCCCCCTGCTGGTCTCACTAACACCAGCAACCTAGCTTTCCTATGTCGTCTCCCATCCAGGTACTGACCAGGCGCACCCCTGCTTATGTGAGAGCGACCATGTGAGAGTTGCAGATAGCTAGCTGGTAAATAAATAAACAACATGCTGAAAACGTTGTGAAATCATGCGGCGGCTTTTATTTTTCTAGATTGCTTTTTGAAAACACTATCGGTTGGGTTTAGGGAAGAGGGTGGATGGGTCAGTCAGTTGACAGCAAGCTGGCCTGGTCGGCTGAAGTGTATATTGCGCCCTCTGGTGGATTCACGTGAGAAGAGGACGCATCAAAAATCGTAGACAGCAGCCTCTGGTGGATTTGCTAAAACAAAAACTGCGAGCAGACGTACCTCCTGTTATATATTTTGCTGTCCCCAGAAATGTAGACCTGGGTACATATCCATAATGAGCCTGGGTTGCACAATACAATGCAACGGGACTTATTGTGAATGTGAAAACTTTTGTAATTTATAATATTGTGGTACTGACGTACAGTGTGGTACTGACTGTTTCACTTCAAAAAAGAAACAATTTTCGGTTACTTTTCTCTATCGATGAGTGCACGGCCATTGGTATTTTGTTACCATGTCTGTGTGAATGTACAGTATGTGGCACTTTATTGTTCACGATGACGACAAAAAGAAAAGCATGTTAACCTCTAAAATGAAACTTTGGATGAATGACTTTAAAGTGACGAGAACAAAAGATGAATTAGAGGAATGAGTGCAGTTGTCATCCTTTCATTTGTGGATGAAAGCAATAACAGATTTACAGTACGCCATCCGTGCTTGAAACATTTCAGATAGGTTTTAATTCTTTTGTTTGTAATATGAAATACTAATTTTGTAATGTCTAAAGAAAAATGTCCCCTAAAATCTGAGATAGTGTATGTGTGTGTGCTTCAGCAACACTATGAACCAGGCTAAATACTGGAAGAATATTTCATTATGAAATGTGGAAAAATGTGACCACTTACATGAAAAAAGAGGATTTTTCCAACGATTGTGGGATATTCTTAATCATTCCAGCTCTAATGTTTAGTTTATTTGCAATATCTTCAATTAAAAAAAAAAGTATTATTGCCCTGGAGTATTTCAAATGTGTCTATTTTTTAAATGATGTGCTTTTTATTTTGAGGATATTTCCTCCTCAAATGCATCATAGTCTGATATCATCATTATTTTGAGTTTCTCTCCTTTTTTTTAATCATGATATCCTCTCTTATTTTGGTGTCTGCATAAAATGACATTCTCAAATGTGATTTTATATACATATAAAGTGAGCAATTAAAGTGTCTAAGCAAGTTTTTGTTTGTTCCATGTTACATTTATGTAAAAACAAAACACACCTCTGAGCTGTACTTAATGAAATGTAAAAGAATAAGTGATCATACTAAAGATTATTACATTTAAATGATAAAAAGAAAAATGCTATTATAAAATAATGTTTGGATCTACATTCAAATTTTTTTGCAATAAGATGTATTGTGTACACAGTGTATATATACATATTTCAGATTGAGATCTGGTGACTGTGGAGGCCATTTGAGTACAGTGAACTCATTGTCATGTTCAAGAAACCAGTCTGAGATGATTCGCGCTTTATGACATGGCGCGTTATCCTGCTGGAAGTAACCATCAGAAGATGGGTACACTGTGGTCATAAAGGGATGGACATGGTCAGCAGCAATACTCAGGTAGGCTGTGGCGTTGACACGATGCTCAATTGGTGCTAATGGACCCAAAGTGTGCCAACAAAATATCCCCCACACCATTACACCACCACCATAAACTGTTGATACAAGGCAGGATGGATCCATGCTTTCATGTTGTTGATGCCAAATTCTGACCCGACCATCCAAATGTGGCAGCAGAAATCGAGACTCATCAGACCAGGCAACGTTTCTCCAATCTTCTATTGTCCAATTTTGGTGAGCCTGTGTGAATTGTAGCCTCAGTTTCCTGTTCTCAGCTGACAGGAGAGGCCCCCGGTGTGGTCTTCTGCTGCTGTAGCCCATCCGCCTCAAGGTTGGACGTGTTGTGCGTTCAGAGATGCTCTTCTGCAGACCTCGGTTGTAACGAGTGGTTATTTGAGTTACTGTTGCCTTTCTATCAGCTGGAACCAGTCTGGCCATTCTCCTCTGACCTCTGGCATCAACAAGCATTTGCACCCACAGAACTGCCGCTCACTGGATATTTTCTCTTGTTCGGACCATTCTCTGTAAACCCTAGAGATGGTTGTGCGTGAAAATCCCAGTAGATCAGCAGTTTCTGAAATACTCAGACCAGCCCGTCTGGCACCAACAACCATTGCCACGTTCAAAATCACTTAAATCACCTTTCTTCCCCATTCTGATGCTCGCTTTGAACTGCAGCAGATCGTCTTGACCATGTCTACATGCCTAAATGCATTGAGTTGCTGCCATGTGATTGGCTGATTAGAAATTTGGGTTAACGAACAGTTGGATAGGTGTACCTAAAAAAGTGGCCGGTGAGTGTTTATACAGTCTGGAAATATTCCTCAGAGATATATAGTGTATATATAGTTTAGGTTTTTTTTTTGTCCATATTTTACCCAGAGTGGTGGGAATAATTTTTTTGGTGGGAAGAAAGTTTTTTCATATATATATATATGGCTGCACGATCGTGCAGTGGGTAGCACGTTTGCCTCACAGCAAGAAGGTCGCTGGTTCGAGCCTCGGCTGGGAGTGGGTTTGTTGGCGTGGGTTTCCTCCGGGTGCTCCGGTTTCCCCCACAAGTCCAAAAACATGCGCTATAGGGGAATTGGGTAAGCTAAATTGTCCGTAGTGTATGTGTGTGAATGAGTGTGTATGGATGTTTCCCAGTGATGGGTTGCAGCTGGAAGGGCATCCGCTGTGTAAAACATATGCTGGATAAGTTGGCGGTTCATTCCGCTGTGGCGACCCCTGATTAATAAAGGGACTAAGCCAAAAAGAAAATGAATGAATAAATGAATGAATTGCTGTCAAATGATTAATCTTGATTAATTGTATCAAAGACAAAAGTTTGTATACACTGTACATGTGTACTGTATGTATGTATACATGTATAAATACACATACTGTACATAAAATACAAAAATATACAAAAGAACTATATATATATATAATTTGTATTACATATAAATTATACATATTACATATAAATATAAACAAATATTTGATACAATATATACATGCATATATTTAGATATATATATATATATACACACACACACATACATACATACATACAGACACACACAAGACTTTTGAACCTAGCTTCTATTTTGTGCTAGAAAAGCATGCAAATTAGCTAATTAGTTATTTAAAAAAATAAAATGTGTCATTTGCATATTTAAACATTTTGGTAAACAATACTTTTTTCTTTTTGCATTTCTTAATGTAAACCAATAAACTGAGTAAATATGGTGAATAAATATTAGTTGATTCTCTCCTCATCACTATCAGTGTCTTTTGCTTTAAGCAGATGAAGTGTACAGTTACAATCACCCACTAATATTCATACTCGCAAAACAATCCTTCACACGGCTTTTTTTTCTTGATCTGAGTGTCTGGAGATTCAGTTTTAAAGTCTCGCCGCCCTCTGCAGGAAACATTTGGGAGTAAATGTTACGCGCTTTCGCATCCTGCGCAAAAACCAAACATCAAAAACTAGCATAACAACACATTTATGAATCTAATAACTCATTATAATGTGACGGCAGCGCGCGCTTTACAGCCGCTTTCTCGTTGAATCAGCATTAGTGACGGAGATGCTGCAGCGCGCGCACACACACACACACACCTCTCTCTCCACTGCATCACCGCGGCGGCTCCTGATTGGCTGACAGAGGTTTTCTGACGGAGCAGCAGATCCGCATCCACCGCAGAAACACACCACACATATACACAAACACACACACCGCCGACAGACAGACAACATGAGGGAGATCGTGCACATGCAGGCCGGACAGTGCGGCAACCAGATTGGTGCCAAGGTGAGATTTTGCACATTTATTATAGTTTTTAGTAGGCGAGAATACAGCAATATCATCTGTAATGTAAAATAATGAAAGTAAGAGTGTAATTAGGAGTGACTTTGCTGTAAGATGGCAGGACAAGCATGAAGGTGAGTGTGAGATTGGGTGTGGTGAAGGTCTGCAGTGGCTCATTCAGATGACAAAACTGATGGATGAGTTTAATCATTTGTAAATAAATGAAGATCTTGTGGACAAATATGCAAGTGTACTAGAAGAAACCACTCAGATTTGCATAGTTAAAGCGTAAGACTGCAAGCAAACAAAAAAAAAACTGCTTATTCATGCATGCTAATTTTGCGATTTTGAGCCTTTTGGCTTTTCCTAAAATGTTTTTTCACATGTATAAAAGGTTATACAGCTGAAAGTTGATTTTTTTTTTTTATATTGTGTTTGCAATATATTTGATCATCTGCAATATGTCTATGTGATATCTCCTGACTGATGTCAAATAGATGTTTATAATACGTCTTTAAGATGTATAAAGT
>CAIGQV010016226.1:1813876-1831111 GCA_903798115.1 Danio jaintianensis | reverse complement strand
CTCCTTTAGGGCGTGGCTATCAGTCATTCTAGGGCGGAACTATCAGTCATTTAGGGCAGGGCTATCAGTCCTTTAGAGCGGGGCTATCAGTCCTTTAGAGCGGGGCTATCAGTCCTTTAGAGCGGGGCTATCAGTCCTTTAGAGCGGGGCTATCAGTCCTTTAGAGCGGGGCTATCAGTCATTTAGGGCGGAACTATCAGTGCTTTAGAGTGTGGCTATCAATGATTTGGGGAGGAGCTATCAGTCCTTTAGAGCATGGCTATCAGTCATTCTAGGGCGGGGCTATCAGTCATTTAGGGTGTGACAAAGAGTCACTTATGGCATGGCTATCAGTCATTTAGGGAAGGGCTACTAGTCCTTTAGGGCAGAACTATCAGTCATTTTGGGCGGTGTATGTAGGGCGGTGCATGATTTTGTTCTTTGGGAACGTGAAAAGTCGTTTTGAGGGGGAAGGGAAGATTATGGCCTTTAATTTAAATTTATGAGGGCAAATGGATTTTTACAAAATAAGGAAGTGCACAGACACATCTACTCTCACTGGCAGAGCTGTGATAAAAACAAAATGCCATTGGCTGTTTTTTTTTTTTTTAAAGGGGCGGAGCTACTCTGTCCCGCCTCCTCTTTTCATGTTTCAGTTGAGATTACGTCAAACATCGAATAAGAAAAGCACATTTCAAAGCACTTCACAGGACCTTTAATCCTACTCAGTTGTGCGCAGAATTTTTTATATGCATTTTCAAAATTTATGTGCATCTTGGCGTTTCCATCCAGGGTTTTTTTATGCAATATTCCAAAATGCACATAAAAATAAGTGGATGGAAACGCATCTAGTGCTGTATATTTTAAACCAAGCTGTCTTTAAACTGGGACACATTGGCTTTTTTTCAGGTCAGAGCGGAGCTGGAAACAACTGGGCTAAAGGCCATTACACAGAGGGCGCAGAGCTAGTGGACTCAGTCCTGGATGTAGTAAGAAAAGAGTCCGAAAACTGCGACTGTCTGCAGGGCTTCCAGCTCACACACTCCCTCGGTGGAGGCACTGGATCCGGTATGGGGACTCTGCTGATCAGCAAAATCCGTGAAGAGTATCCCGACCGCATTATGAACACCTTCAGTGTCATGCCTTCCCCAAAAGTATCCGACACTGTAGTAGAGCCCTACAATGCTACGCTCTCAGTGCACCAGCTAGTGGAAAACACTGATGAAACCTTCAGCATTGATAATGAAGCGCTCTACGATATTTGCTTTCGCACTCTCAAACTCACAACTCCAACTTACGGAGATCTGAACCATCTGGTTTCAGCGACTATGAGTGGAGTGACCACATGTCTGCGCTTCCCGGGTCAACTAAACGCAGATCTCCGCAAGCTAGCGGTCAACATGGTGCCCTTCCCTCGCCTTCACTTCTTCATGCCAGGATTTGCACCGCTAACAAGTCGCGGTAGCCAGCAATACCGTGCGCTATCCGTTCCAGAGTTAACACAGCAGATGTTTGATGCTAAAAACATGATGGCTGCCTGCGACCCGCGTCACGGACGCTACCTGACAGTAGCCGCCATCTTCCGCGGCCGCATGTCTATGAAAGAAGTGGACGAGCAGATGCTTAGCATCCAGAACAAGAACAGCAGCTATTTTGTGGAGTGGATCCCCAATAACGTCAAGACCGCGGTCTGCGACATCCCTCCGCGTGGCTTGAAAATGTCCGCCACATTCATCGGTAATAGCACAGCCATCCAGGAGCTCTTCCGCAGGATTTCAGAGCAGTTCACAGCTATGTTCAGACGCAAGGCTTTCCTGCACTGGTACACAGGCGAGGGGATGGACGAGATGGAGTTCACGGAGGCGGAAAGCAATATGAATGATCTGGTCTCCGAGTATCAGCAGTACCAAGACGCAACCGCTGATGAAATAGGCGAATATGAGGAAGATGATCTTGAAGATGAGGAAGACGTTCGCCATTAGGAAAGCTCAGTGTTATGCTGATAGCCATGTAGTTTTCAAATTCATTGCTTCTAGAATGATCTGAGTTGCCATAGCAATGCAAACAGTGCTGCTTCGTTATAATTCAACAGGTGCTACTGTGTTTAATTGATGTTGAGGAAAAATGCGAGCGATCAGTTCGTCTCGGGAACAAAAAAGTTACACTTATGATATGTTTTGTAACATGCTTCAAACTGCAGATGCCATGTAAAATAAAAAAGTGCTCACTAATAATAATGACTACGTCTCCTGTCAAAATTGTTCACAGAGATGGCAAAAGTACACATATACTCAAGTAGAAGTACAGATACTCATGTTTACAACTACTCTGGAAAAAGTTGAAGTACTGAGTACATTTTTGAGGCCTTACTTCTTTACTTTTACTTAAGTAAAAAGTACCCATTACTACTACATGTTTTAGTTTCACCAGGTTGGTAACTATCTGGTTTCCCCCACAGTCCAAACACATGCGCTATAGGTGAATTGGGTAAACTAAATTGCCCGTATTGTATGTGTGAGAATGAGTATGTATGGGTGTTTCCCAGTACTGGGTTGCAGCTGGAAGGGCATCCGCTGCATAAAACATATGCTGGAATAGTTGGCGGTTCATTCCGCTGAGGCGACCCCAGATTAATATAGGGACTAAACCGAAGGAAAATGAATAAATAAAATAAATACTTAACGTATTTGACTGAAAACTTTTTTTTGTGTTGTTTTAATAATCTTCACTTAAAGTCTGAGCATTTGCTTCCACGTTTGGACGGGTGGTCCTTCTGTTGACGTCAACCTGAGGGTTTCCATAGCAACTGCATATTAATCCCCTTTCAACAACTTCTGGTTCTGACAGACTTTAAGTTTAGGCTTACAGCTAGGGTTATGTGCTTCTATATCAATGTTATCAAACTAATAAATCCCATCTGATTCTGATCTGGGGAATGATTTACAGTCAGGATTAGGTTAAGGGTAGGGATTAGGTATAGATGACATTTTTGAACATGAATGATATTAATTAATACTTGGCAAAATCACACCCACCATACATTAATAGTGCTCATTTGTGAAACTCAAGCACATCAAATTAAAGGTGCTGTATGAAAGTTTTTGACTCTTCTAGAGCATAAAAATACCATCATATGTTTGCAGAAAGAAACATGCTAAGTGAACATTCTTGTTTATCTGAAAAACAATGCTGAAGTCAGATATTCTGCTTTGAGACTGTGTTTTCCATGCTGAACGTCTGTTCTTGTTTTGGTTCTTTTAACCTGCCCACTGCCAGTTTAGGCAATTATATTTCATCACCCCGGGTTGCCTTGGTGGAAAACAGCGCATTTCATTCATTCAGTCAGAAAGGCTCTCAAAGTATGCATCCGCGACCGATATAAATATATAAACATAAATATTACGAGCGTAGACATTAGGTGAGCAGGTTACATTGCAACCCCGTGTCCTAACAACACGCTACGTGACGAGATTTGCAGAGATAAGCAATTTGGCTGTTTGCACCAGACCAAACACCACAAAACTTTAAATACAGCCATTCAGAAGCACAGAATAGTGCACTTACTGCACTCCAACGAAATGGTAAGGTTTGTTTCAGGTGCTGTTTATAACAAAAACTCCTTTTAATATGGAAAATATTTCATCTATCACGTGCCTTTTATTTAGAACACGATTTAAATCAGCCTTTGTTGTTGTCGTCGTCAATCTGGCATCCTGTGCTTGCGTGTGTTTTGAACCAGGAGTTCCATACCTAGTTCAACCACTGGGTGTCAAACTTACATACTGCACATCTAAATTGGAATAATTTCACGTAACAACGATTTTGAAGAAATTCTGTTCATGTTTCTTGAATGATTCCCATTTACATTTAAACAACAAACCACTTAGGCTCATAAAAACATTAGTTATAATGAATCTTAAGTGACTTAGTAAACTGCAGGTCCTTCAATTCCTTTAGATTTTATAAGCCATTTATTGCTTTTTTTGCACAAGAAAAAAGTAGGACATAAAAGTAACTTGGTATTTTGTAGAGAAAGCCAAATCACAGCAAGATCAAAAAAATTCATTCATTTTCCTTTGACTTAATCTCTTTATTTATCAGGGGTCGCCACAGCGGAATGAACCACCAACTATTCCAGCATATGTTTTATGCAGGGGATGCCCTTCCAGCCGCAGCCCAGTACTGGGAATCACCCATTCACACTCACATTCACACACACACTCATACACTACGGCCAATTTAGTTTATTAAACTAAATTATTATTATTAATAATTAATAATAATTATAAATTATAATTACTCACCTATAGTGCATGTGTTTGGATTGTGGGGAAACCGGAGCACCCGGAGGAAACCCACGCCAACATGGGGAGAACATGCAAACTCCACACAGAAATGCCAACTGACCCAGCCGGGACTCGAACCAGCGACCTTCTTGCTGTGAGGCCACAGTGCTAACCACTGAGCCACCGTGCCGCCACCCAGACCAGAAACACTCATTTACAAAACAGCGTCAATTTTTATGTTTCAAGCTTATTTTTAGAAACACAAAAAAAAAGCTCTATTTATTCATATATTTATTTATTTTCCAAATTTTACAAACTTTATTGCATTGACTTAAAGACATCGGTCTTCAAATATGTAAACATTCTAAACGCATCTTAACTTCTACTAAAGACATTCTTGATTTCGCAATATAAATATTAAACATTCGAGTGAAAAAGGTGAATGGCAATCTATTCTTAAATCTTGCATCAAGAAATAAGCATTTAACACACAGTAGTGCCTCAGTGATCAAAGTACAAACCTTTCAGCAGCCTAAATGTGAAACCTAACCCAACCATATGAATGGCAAATCATCAAAAGTCATTAGCATCTAAAAGCTACAATGAATGTTGCATCTTTAAAACAAAAGTGCTTAATGGATTAATGTACCATTCACAGCCCACACACTCTTACGGTCACACTTTTAAATGATCATCACGACTATTATACAACACACATTGGCCACTTTACATATTTATTATTGAGAGATTAATTAAAATGATAGTCAGCGAGATCAATTTGATCCATCTGTTTGATTCGGCTCTAAATCCCCAAAGGGATGACAGTAAATGAGACGCGGAGGAAAAGAGCAGCTGGTTGTTCATCCTGTGATTGGGATGAATGGAAGACTCTGGACAGGAACACAGTAATGCTAGCGTCACAAACGGAGTGCGTGTGTGTGTCTCCTCTGTAGTGTGTGTGAGTGTAACACTGGCGTACCATCAGATGGGGCTGTTTTCATCTCTGACCAGTGAGATCATGCTGCAGTCGCTGGAGGAATTACGCAAACGTGACCTGCTCAACATCTCACCACTCGGACATTTCCCATGACCTCTAGAAGTGGAGGGAGAGAAAAGAAAAAAAAAAAAAAAAAAGAGCGAGAGAGGAGAGAGACTTTGACACACACTTTACTAAAACATTTAAAACCAAAGATTACATTACACCTCACACAGTGGTTAGCACAATCGCCTCACAGCAAGAAGGTCGCTGGTTCGAGCCTCGGCTGGGTCAGTTGGCATTTCTGTGTGCAGTTTGCATGTTCTCCCCGTGTTCCTGTGGGTTTCCTCCGGGTGCTCCGGTTTCCCCCACAAGTCCAAAAACATGCGCTATAGGTGAATTGGGTAGGCTAAATTGTCCGTAGTGTATGTATGTGTGTGAATGAGTGTGTATGGGTGTTTCCCAGTGATGGGTTGCGGCTGGAAGGGCATCCGCTGCGTAAAACATATGCTGGATAAGTTGGCGGTTCATTCCGCTGTGGCAACCCCAGATTAATAAAGGGACTAAGCCGAAAAGAAAATGAATGAATGAATACTATAAATAATTACCATAAACAGTTTTACCTAAATAAAAGGTTAACTATATATCACCAATTAAACATTATTCACTTCATTTAACTGGTAGTATCACCACAATATTCCAAATTAATTTACTTATCCACAAAAAACTTACTGCAACACAATATTAAAAACCAACCTGCCTTCTAGAACAGTACAAATTGCTTGACCAAAGCCCCATTGATGTATACCAAAAACATTTCAACATCATCATTAATATTGTAGAATTTAAAAATCAAACATATTACTTGATTTTACCATGTGTTTAAAAACACATTCTTCTTAGATCATTCCACTAAATACACATGCACACAGTACTGTGCAAAAGTCTTTGGCCACCATTTGATTGGTCATTTTAGTATAATTATTTATATTTATTTATACTTTAGTATAATAATTCTCACTCTTCAACTGAACCAGTAATGATATTTATATTCATTCATTAATTTTCTTTTTGGCTCCCTTTATTAATCTGGGCTCGCCACAGCAGAAGTCCTTCCAGCTGCAACCCATCACTGAGAAACACCCATACACTCCCATTCACACACATACACTACGGACAATTTAGCTTACCCAATTCCCCTATAGCGCATGTGTTTGGACTGTGGGGGAAACCGGAGCACCCGGAGGAAATCCACGCCAACACGGGGAGAACATGCAAACTCCACACAGAAATGCCAACTGACCCAGCTGAGGCTCGAACTAGCGACCTTCTTGCTGTGAGGTGACAGCGCTACCCACTGTGCAGCCGATATTTTAATTGATTATGAAATTATATTTATAGATAAAAACAGCTCAAACATTCATGAAATGAGAGAGTCCACAGAGTCCAGACCTTAATATAGTATTATAATAATGTAATGTGTATTTTTATATAGCGCATTGATCGTGTATGGCCATACACCCAAAGCGCTTTACAATCATGAGGGGGGGTCTCTCCACACCACCACCAGTGTTTGGTATATAGAGGCAGTATAGGATTGCCTGGACAGAGGGCGGGAAAAAAAGCAGAAACTGATTGGAGTACCTGCTCTCTGGAATGAGGTTTAGTGTGCGGTAGAGGTCGGCAGTGGTGGGCATCTTCACCGGGGCCGCTTTAGGAGTGCAGAACACTGTGTTGGACAGAGATTTGGTGAACAGCGGAGGAGTCGACTGCAGTTTGGCCTCTGGTTCTGTGCCTAAAAAATACAATGAAATTTCTGTCACTATTTACCCACGCTTTACTTGTTCCATAGCAGTTTGAGTTTCATTCTTGTGTTAAACACAAAAGAAGATATACTGATTAATGTCGAAAACCTGTAACCATTGACTTCCATAATGTTTGCTTTTTCTACTATGGAAGCCAATGGTTACAGGTTTTCAGCATCTTCAAAATATATTCATTTTGTGTTCAACAGAAGAAAGAAACTCAAACAGGTTTGGAGCAAGAATTTTTGAGTGAACTATCCCTTTAAATGGGTCTTTTCACAATATGCACTGCAAAGAAAATTCATTAAAGGAGACCTATTATGCCCCTTTTTACAAGATGTAAAATAAGTCTCTGATGTCCCTAGAGTGTGTGTAGTGAAGTTTCAGCTCAAAATACTACACAAATAATGGTTTCTAACTCTCTGAATCTCACCCTTTTAGGCTTTGATCCTAATTGTGGCGTTTTGGTGACTGTCGCTTTAAATTCAAATGAGATTGTGCTCTTTTCAAAAGAGGGCGGAGCTACAGATGCCTGTGTGTCAGCATAGTTGCAGATTCAAAAACAAGACTAACGTCCTATGCTAATGAGGGAGAGATGGTCACTAGTAGGCGGGGCTTTCCGCCTCTGACATTCTCCCTTTGTACGTGTCATCAATCAAAGTGTTTCTGCAGACTGTTTTTATCAAGTGTGATTATAAAAAGTACAATTTTAAAAAATGTACCATTAGATGCTGGTTATATTCACAGACTGTTGTGTTTAAACCACTCATAAAAGTGTTTTTTGCATAATAGGTCGCCTTTAATAAATAAAATTTTAAAACAAAGAATTGGTGCAGCAGATCTCCCTCATTCCCAGAATCCCTCAGCTGGTCACACAGATTAATAAAATAAGCTGTTGTGTCGTCTCTTCAGGGATACTCATTCATTCATTCATTCATTTTCCTTCGGCTTAGTCTCCATTTCAGAGGTCACCACAGCGGAATGAACCGCCAACTATTCAAGCAAATGTTTTACACAGCGGATGCCCTTCCAGCTGCAACCCAGTACTGGGAAACACCCATACACTCTCATTCACATACACTCATACACTACAGCCAATTTAGTTTTATTCAATTCACCTATAGCGCATGTGTTTGGACTGTGGGGGAAACCGGAGCACCCGGAGGAAACCCACGCCAACACGGGGAGAACATGTAAACGCCAACTGACCCAGCCGGGACTCGACCCAGCGACCTTCTTACTGTGAGGCGACAGTGCTAACCACTAAGCCACCGTGTCGCCCCTCAGGGATACTCACCGACTGATAATGCACTGTGAGGTTCAGACAACGCCGGTCGTTTACGGTCCACAAATGGAGTCATATTCAAAAATTGTGTCTTCAGCCACGCTGCTCGATCCTCCTCAAACACTTTCCTCTAAAGAGAGAGAAGAAACAGGAATTAGGTGATGATCTGACAAGACACTCGCTTGAGAAATCAGCATTTCAAAAAGTCTCAGGGTCAAAAACAGCTGTAACTACAAGACCTGGAATCATGTTTTAGACCAGAGGTGTCCAAACTAGGGCAAGCTAGGGCCCATACTAACCTTTGATTTGGCCCACCATCCCATTTGAGGAGAGGAAGAATGATGGGAAGGTGGTTGGGGCGAATATCTTTAATAATAATTTAAATATTAGGAAATTACTCATGGAAACATTAAGGTAATACAATTTGGTATATTTACCTTTGGCCCACAACTCTCAAGCAAGTTTGGTTTTTGGCCCTTCATAAGAAAAGGTTTGGGCACCCCTGCTTAAGACTATATCAAAGGTAACAATAAAGATACTGTCTTTCAAAAGGATTCGGCTTTGAATCGCCTAAATTAGTTATTTCAAATCTTTTGTCTGCTACTGATCTAAATCAACATGATTAAAGTAACATTTATTTTTGCATAATCCCCGCCTGCAAAATACAAACACTCCGACATGAAATTCAGTGTATTGTTTACCTCGTGTCCCAAACGAATGGCAGCTTCAGTGAAATTCTTCCTTTCTCGCTCAAAGTTCCTCTTCTGCTCATTGAAGAGTCTCCATTCCTCCTTCAGTCGCTCTTTCTCCTCCAGTGTGTAGCAGTCGTTCAGCAGAGCCGCAGTCTCTTCATCACACGGTGAGCTGATCTGCTGCTATACACACACATCAGACTCCATTTACACAAACGAAAAACAATCCTCATCTATACTTGAGTTTCTAGCACATAAAAAAATGTTTTGTGCTCCATTCACACAATCTGCATTTTTTTTATTTGACATTTGATGTAATCTCAACTAAAACAAGAAGAAAGGGCGGGGCATAGAGTAGCTCCGCCCCTTTAAAAAAAACAGCCAATAGCATTTAGTTTTTCCTCACAGCTCTGCCAGTGAGAGTGGTTGAGCTCAAGCGTGTTAATTGAACAGCCAATGAGAAGAAGGGGGGTGGGGCATGTCAGATACCAGAGAGCATTTGATTGGTCAGAGGACTTAATGAGAAACTGAAGTATGAGGTGACGTCCAAAAAAGCATTGATTCATTTTGACGGAAGTGACAAACTGCAAGCTTTGGATGTTTATATCTTCTAAATGTGAATTTTATCACTGTTTTGAAGCACACTAACTTATAGATATCCTTAATGCGGTGTTCACCCCAGACGCGGCATGCGAAAATAAATCACGATATTCGCACGTAAATAGATGCCTGAACATTTTGAGTTTACTCGCTTCATTCGCGCGTCAAATTCGCTTTACAATAGTCACAGATTCGGTTCATGGGCAGGGCTTCTGTCTGCCCGGTGATTCTAGCTTTGTTGCTAAATGCTCAAAATACTCAACATGCTCAATTCGCGCCACTTCATTTGCACGAATCGCGTCATTTGTGCCGCCTCATTCGCGCGAATCGCACTGCAGCATGTCTATTCGCGTCTTTGCATGGACTTAACATGTAAATCCCTCACTCTTGATGCTTCATCCGCATCTGTTGTGAACGCACCATAAGACTAAATTACTGATACTAACGCCTTAAAAACTTTATTTTAAATTCACAGGACCCTTTAAATGGTCAAAAACACATGACAGAATTTAAAAGTAACCATAAACACAATGGTTTTCATATTATCTAGTTAGCAACCAAGTTACACTGCAAATATATATTTTAAATGTAAAAATGCCTTGTGTTTCAGTATCCACAAAACATCATCATAGCCGTATCAAAAGTTACGCATTTTAAATTGACACTTGAGTAAACTTAGTCTGATTTTATATAGACATTTTAAACAAATGCACACTGGGAAGACCATGTACTGGTACTGTACTGTAGACCAGTGTTGGTGTGCGATATTGACCTGTAGGAGCTGCTGCTGCATGTGAATGAACTCTTTACACTGCTGAAGCTCCAGTCTCATCCGCTGCAGCTCTTCCTCCTGATCCTTCCTGGAGATCAGCTCCTCTGCCTCACGTTCCTGAGACGCCACCAGTGATGCTGCAACACGCACAGGCACACAGACACAGGCGAACACGCACAGGCACGTATGATCAATATCTGACAACACAACAAATGTAGTAAATCTGAATTCAAGTACATTAAAATTAACTTTTCTTTTTCCCAAAAAATCATATTAAGTATTAAGTAAAGATCATTCTCCATGAAGACATTTTGTAAACGTTGTTTTGTAAATGTATGAAAACTCAATATTTGATCGGTAATACGCATTGCTTAACAAGTAATTTTCAAAACTCTAAAAGGAAATTTTCTCTGTATTTTGATTTAATCAAAATACTTCTGTAGTTTGCACCCTCGGATTCCAGATTTTCAAATAATTGCAACTCTGAAAAACTTTCCATTGTATAATCCTATTTTTAATTGACACTTCTGACTGGTTTTGTGGTTCAGGGCCACATTAGGTCAGCAGACTGAAAGCTTAAGGTTAATTTAATTTAGTTTCATTTAATTAAGGTTAATTTTGGTGGCTGGTAAAACATATTTGACTACAAGAGCATTTACACAACAAATGCAACCCAATCACATTTGATTTTATATACAGTTGAAGTCACAATTATTCGCCCTCCTGTGAATTTTTTTTTTCTCTTACAAATATTTCCCAAATGATGTTGAACAGATTCAGGAATTTCTCACAGTATTTCCTATAATATTTTTTCTTCTGGAGAAAGTCTTATTTGTTTTATTTTGGCTAGAATAAGGCTTTTAAACAATTTTAAGGTCAATATTATTGGCCCCCTTATGCAATATTTGTGTTGGATTGTCTACAGAACAAACCACTGTTATACAATGACTTGCCTAATTACACTAACTTAAGCCTAATTAACCTAGTTAAGCCTTTAAATGTCACTTTAAGCGGAATACTAGTGTCTTGAAGAATATCTAGTCAAATATTATGTGCTGTCATCATGGCAAAGAGAAAAGAATTCAGTTATTAGAAATGAGTTATTAAAACTATTATGTTTAGAAATGTGTTGAAAAAAAAAATCTTTACTTTAAAGAGAAATTAGGGAAAAAATATTCAGGAGGGCTAATAATTCTGACTTCAACTGTACCTCTGGAAGACGATGAAAGTAGGAAAGCTGAAGCTATCTTAAAGTACCCATGTACAGTAGTATTTAGCATGTGTCTGATGAATCTCAGTGTGTAAACATGCTGCTGTACCCTGGCTGTCGAGTCTCTCCATGTGGCTCTTGAGTTTCCTCCACTGCAGGCGGATGCTGTTGGTGAGCTGCTCACGGGCCTGTTCACAGGACTGCTCCAGAGACTCTCTGCTGGATTCACCAGCATCCTCTTCACACTCAGAGCCAGCCTGATAATAAACCGACACTTTACTTCATTCCACATCCATCAGTCCTTCATTCAACATCCAAACACTCACCTGTACCTGAACTGAATGCCCACACCATTAAAACAAACAACTCAGAAACAGTAAAACCACATGAACTGAGCTGTTTACTTCAAGTCTTTTCATAGTTACATAACAAACCAATGTTTTTAATATATTAACAAGATCTCCAAGACCAAAATTAAATATGGTTTAGTGCGGTTATCAAATTTAAAATGCATTTAATTGAACAAGGATGCAGTTACACTTTTTTACATTAAAAAATTCTCTATTGTGAGTGAATGGAAACTTTCGGGTAAATACAAAATCCATTTTTCTATGGATGGCCAGAAAACTCAGGTCGCATATACAAATAAGACTCAGACCTGCTCCAGGCTGTCGTCTGCGGGCTCTGCTTTAACGCAGGCTTTCTTCGGACTCAGAATGGCGATCATGTCCTTCTTCATGTGCTGCAACACTTTCTTCAGCTCCGAGTTCTCCAGCATCAGAGATCTCTGCCGCGCCTCGTAATCGCTCAGCAGAGCTTTGTACATCTCACCCTCGTGTCTAAAACAACACGACAGCAGATCCTTCACGTTTATTCATTTCACACTATTTACATTCAATTTAAAATGACATTTTTTATCCTGACTGTTTGGTTTGTCCATATCTTTAACCCAATGTTGGGTTAATATAATTAGTTAATATAATATAATTAATATAATAGTTAATATAATTAGTTAATTAATATAATTTTTTTCCCATAAAAAAAAAAAAACTCCTGCAATAAAACTTTGAATAAACAGCAATTATATTTATAGTATATATATATATATATATATATATATATATATATATATATTGGTAGTATAAATAAATAGTATTTAGCTTTACATAGTTCATCAAATAATAATAACACAAATAATAACAACAACAACACAAATAGTAATAATAATAATAATAATAATTAATAAAAAATAATAAATACATAAACAATATAATAAATAATGATGATAATAATAATAATATTATTAATAATAACAACAACAACAACAACAACAACAACAACAACATAATAATAACAACAATTATTATTATTATTAAATAACAACAACAACAACAACACTTAATCATAATAATAATAATCATAATAATAATAACTATAATAAATAATAATAACAACAACAACAATTACTATTATTAATAATTACTACTACTACCACCAACAACAACAACAATTACTATTATTAATAATAATTACTACTACTAATTATTATTATTATCATTATTATTATTATTTATTATTATCAAATAATAACAACAATACTTAATCATAATAATAATAATAACAACAACAACAACAACAACAACAACAACAATTACTATCATTAATAATAATCACTACTACTACTTATAATAATAATAATAATAATAATAATAATAATAAATTAATATAAATTACATTCACATTAAGCTTTCACTATGGTATACTTATTATTACAATATTGACCTAAGCTGTAAATTTTAACAGGTATAATAAGAAAAAAATACTTGGTGTATTGCTTTATTGTATGTATATTTTAAGAGTAAATAAATCTTTAAAAACTAATTAAAATGCAAAAGGATGATAAAGCAAGTCTCATTAGTAAACATTAACGCTAACAGTGAGAAAAAGCCATATTATAGTTACATGATAAAGTTAATTTTTAAAATACAACTGAATTTTATTAGTTATTAACTCCATTTCATAAAACAATTACAACTTTTAAATTCGTAAGGCCCACACCAAATCTGCAGATTTGAGTCCACCATTGAGTCTATTTACTCACTTACATAAATGTGTGTAAATATATATGTACTCCGTTTTTATATTAATTTCAGTAGTATTACTGAATAATGTGCAAATGTTTCTATTACTCATTTACAATACAGTTTGCAGAGTAATATATGTGTATAAATGAGTAATAAATGAGAGACTTGCTTTGTTTACCAAACAAGTGGATCTAAATCTAATTGGGCTTGCATTGTAAACCATAAATAAAAGTTAAAAAGTTAATAATGTTTTACGTTTTTATAGTTTCTATTGACCTTATTCTTCAATGCGGAAGTGCGCTCGATTTTGCGATTGTTTTAGAACTTCTGATTCAGTTGCGTATGGGGGAAATGACTAGGAATAATAAATGTCAGAAAACGGTCAAACTACTTCCTCTACAAACAAGTGTGTTCGTGACTATAGACAAAGCAGAATAATATAATAAGAAAACATCAGTTTGCAACATCAAGAAGGTCCCGGAAGTCTCGAGCCAAAAAGATTCAAATGGCTGTGCCTGCTTTTACTGTACGTGAAGAATAAGGTGAATACACATAAAGCTGCAGATTTTTAAACAAAATTCTGCACAGAAATAGCAAAAAATGTCTGCAGATTCTGTCTGGCCCTACGTATTAGGCATTAACTAAGAAATTAACATCAGCTAAGATTAATAAATGCCTTTGTAGTCGTCAATACATTGACTTGAGTTAAAGGGCACCTAGTTTACCCCTTTTTCCAGATTTAATATAAGTCTTTTGTGTCTCCAGAATGTGTCTGTAAAGTTTCAGCTCAAAACACCCATCAGATTATTTATTAGACCTTTCAGAAGTTTGTCATTTTTAGCTCTGAGCATCTTGTAGCTGTTTTGGTGGACTGTGCCTTTAATGCTAGTCCTCCCCGCCCACCGTTCCCACGTGCCTGTCAGTGTGCCTCAATCTCCGCCCTTGGCTGCCTCAGATAACAGACAGACATGAAGGAAGCAGATCTCACGTAACGTTTGTCAGAAATATTACAGTAAGAACTTTCACAATGATTATTTGATGTATTTGTTGTGGAGTTGCAACGATAAGTCACATACAATGGCGTTACAAAGTTCACGCACACACACAAATACACACACACACACACACACACACACACACACACACACACACAGACAGCGCATGCGTTTAGCTTTGCACTGTTTTTGCATGGCAAATGTGACAGGATACACATTAATATCCACTGCTGTATGGATATTCGTTATGTTAATGTACAAAATAAACCTGATTTAATGTCCACAAACTGGGATTGAAGCGTCTTCTTTTATAATTGTACTGACACGCGGCTGTGGTGATGAAGTAAAGCTGAAGTAAATCGCTGTAATTCATTACAAACATGCACTGTTTTAAACACGTGTTAAACTTGTAAAACTCACTCTTGATCACATTTGATGATGATTGATGATCACAGCGAACTGAACAGATCTTTTATTCCCAGTTGCTTTGCGCACGTTCTGTCTTGTTGATATGATTATACACGTTACTACGGAGACATGTTAATACGCAGCTGTCAATCAATTTGGTGGGCGGGGAAACCGCACTCCTACGTCAAGTTGCGTTCGGCCTCAAAACGGGAGGGATTTGGATGCTATTTTAACATCAGGAAATTGAAAAAAAGAGACTTACTGTCTTTATATCACCCCAATATGACTGTGGACACACTATACCTACACACAGTTCTGTCCAAACAGCTTAAAAAAGATGATTTTCATCATAGGTGCCCTTTAAATCAACTGATGTTAAGAAAATAAACCTTACGAAAACAATGTTTACTTGTGCATTGATTTGATTCTGTAAATTGCAGAAGTGAAAATAATAAATATATTGATAAAAAAGAAAATAAATGAAACCTTACAGTACAGAGTTTACCAACAAAAGACTTGCCTATATATGCCAATATATTGTTAAAAGCACACTAATAGTTTAAACAATAAATAATTATTCACAAAATGTTGACGTGCCCATGATATTAACATTGTGCATGTTCATTATCACAGTATATTGAATTATTGAATATCAGCAGTGTCTAATTTCAAGAAATAAAATATATGCCCAATATGTGTTTACCTCGCCTCCATCTTGCCCGTCTTCCAGAGGCCTCTCTTGCCATCTGACCTTCCCACATAGTTTGACACTTCAATGGCTGAGGACAAAGAAAGACAGAAAAAAAAAATTTCACTGCCTATTTATCAGCCATACACTGTAAAAATAATTCCTTTATGTTGTCCCCACACAAACGTATTAAATTAAGTGGATTGAACATAAAACAATTAAGTTGTCCCCCCAAACAAACTCAAGAATTGTGTTTATTCCACTCATTTTAAAATGTAGTTTGAACAAGCAAGTGTATATTTCAGCAGAGGGCTGCACGGTATGGAGCCAGATCAGTCTCAAAAATAATACATCAACAAAATAAAATTCATACATGCAGAGCACAATTCACATCCCCAAAAAATTGTCATTTAAAAACATGATATTTTCAGCTCCCCACAAAAGCATACTGTCAATGGATATGAAGCGTTTCTTACAGAGTTTCTTGTCCCGTTTGTCCATGAGCAGCTGGTTGAGGCGCTCCTTCAGTTTAGTGAACTCTCTCTCTTTACGCTTCAGGTCATGATTGTACTGTGTGGCACGACTGGAGATGATGCTCTGCAGTTTCTGTACCTGCAGCATAGTTATTAATCAATCAATCAAGTCAAATCAAATCAACTTTCAGCACCTAACATCAACCAAAGGTCTACCCAAAGTGCTTCACAAAAAAAACAACAACATCGCACATTAAAACAATTAAAAAAAAACATTAAAACAGTTAAAAAGGGGAGAGGGGAGTCACTGTGAACTACCAAACATCAAAAGCTTTTCTAAATAAATAGGTTTTACGCCCGATTCACACGGGGCTTCAGCGTCAACGCTTGACAGAGGGCATGTCTGAAGTTGGGGCTGACGTGATCATCATAGCAGCGTCAGCCAATGAAATTAGTCTGCAATCGGCTACTGTCTGAGCTGGGGTATTTGCATACAGCGATCTGAGTGGTTGACGCTTCCATTGGCGCTTGAAAAGTTGAGAAATCCCCAACTTCTGCAGCAAGCAACGCCGCTGAAGCAGCGCAGACGGATCCACAATTCAGTTCAGCAACGTTTGACGTCACCCATTCAAAGTGAATGGGAAGCGCTGACGCCCTGTGTGAATGGGGCGTTAGTCTGGCTTTAAACAGTGCCAAATTAGTGATAGTGGATGAGGAGAGTATTACACAGTTTTATTACATGTACTGTTGAATGTTGTAATGGTACGTTCACAGCAGAATGTGTAAGTAAATCATGCTAAATTCACAAAAGTCTTAATATGCAGAGTGTGGAAGAAACAAGTCAAAAACAAAACATTTCCAATTGTTAAATTATATTATATATATATTGATTTGGTTTGGCATTTTACCAACAGAAAAGACCAAAAGCACAGCATGACGGGTGCAGTTATAATGCCTGTATATGAGCACATAAAGTGACGAC
>CAIGQV010016226.1:1757659-1770046 GCA_903798115.1 Danio jaintianensis | reverse complement strand
ATATATATATATATATATATATATATATATATATATATATATATATAGTAATATAATATATAATAAATATATATATAGTTTCCCAATACTGGGTTGCGGCTGGAAGGGCATGCGCTGCGTAAAACATATGCTGGAATAGTTGGCGGTTCATTCTGCTGTGGCGACCTCTGAAACAGAGACTAAGCCGGAGGAAAATGAATGAATGAAATATATATATATATATATATGCCTATAAAGTAAATAGTGTAAAAAGTAAATAGTTTACTATAGTTAAGTGTATTAAACTCGTTAGTAAAGTCTTTGTTAATGAATGTGACTTAACAATATTGAACTCATAAGCTGTAATAAATACTGCAGTATACGTTAGCAGTGTATTATTAGTATTATATTAGTAGTGTAAACTGTATAATAGTTGTAGAAAATGTATTACAGTATTGTGTAATGTTTATATTATTGTATTACCACAGCACTACAGAATTACCACAACAGATTAATTCAAGTGTTCATTGTTCATAAACACTAATATTTACTCGAATTAGCCTACTATAGTATGTTTTAATGTGGGTTTATTTAATCTCGTAGACCAATATGATTAACATGCTCGTCTTAAGTACTTCATACAGCAGTTCGCACTCTTATAAAGTAAAACCAGTGTATACAAATGTACATCAGGTTTTTTACACGATATAAGTTTGGTTTAGTCGATCGGGTTTGTGGTCAGTGCCTCGCAACGCGTTCACTTCTACATTTAATGAAGGCTGTATCTGATTATTAGATTCTCGACTTCTTGAACGCGTTGTGTTTTACTCACTTCCTTCTTTACATCGGCCATTTCGTCCTCCGTCAGGTGAGTAACATCCATCCTCCCTTTTCGTTTGGTTTTTTTCTACTGTTCAGTTTTTAACTAGTTCCAGTAAGAAAACTGTGCTTCAAATTCCACATCGACGACCCGAAAACAGTCCAAATGTCCAGACACGAACTTGTTAGGACACGTTAGATCCACTCGTAGTTCCCATATAGTAAAGGGGAACTACCGGCGCTTTAACTTCCTTATTGATAGCCTGCATACTTTTCGTGAATGACGTCATAATCTAGCATCACGTCATTCTTTTACAGGGGAGAATTTACATCTGAAGTTTGTAAATTACGTAATATTTTCCTTTAATTTGTGATGATGTATATACCCCCCCCCCCCCCCCCTTTGCAATATCTTTTTTCATTTTCTTCTTTATAATGTATTGTGATTGTACATTTGTGCATTGTTCCTAACATTTAATATCTGAAATGTAAACTGTAAACTTAAAATTGTATTTTATTTGGATGCCTTGTTGTATATTTGTTGTTGTTGTCTCTTTTTGTTTTGTGCTTTTGCTTTATTTGATTGTTTTACTAACATTTTATCAAGCTGACAAACTAGTTTTTATACAGTATGTCTTCATATAAATCCGCAATACTTGTACTTTTTAAAAAACCATAGCGAGTTACATGTAAATACACTGTTTGTTAAACTTCTCTAATACTAAATAGCCTGTATCCTATATTCATACTTTTAAAAATAATATATTACAACCTTGAGTCGCTTTTTAAAGACGTAACTAAGTGTAACTTGATTACTTTTAAGGGAAAGTAATGTGAAAGTCTAAAGATTAAGATATGCTTACGATTGTAATATTCATTCATTCATTTTCTTTTCGGCTTAGTCCCTTTATTAATCTGGGGTCACCACAGCGGAATGAACCGCCAACTTATCCAGCATATGTTTTACGTGGCGGATGCCCTTCCAGCTGCAACCCATCACTGGGAAACATCCATACACACACATACACTACGGACAATTTAGCCTACCTAATTCACCTGTACCACATGTTTGGACTGTGGGGGAAACCGGAGCACCCGGAGGAAACGCACGCCAACACGGGGAGAACATGCAAACTCCACATAGAAATGCCAACTGAACCAGCCGAGGCTCGAACCAGCGACCTTCTTGCTGTGACGCGATCGTGCTACCCATGTAAATACCATTACAGGAATAAATAAAGTCTAAACAGTTTGGTTCCACCTTGTGGAGTATCAGAACCATTACAATAAACAATGAGACGTCATAAGACTGCTAATACACACCAGTGGATCAGATGTGGTTTATTGTCAGTACAATAAACAAGCAAAAATACCAATGTCAGCTCTTCTTCACTGAAAACAACCAATTCAAATCATCATATAAAAGGAATATATCTCTGCAAAGACTTGGATTAAACAGATTCTTTCATAAGCATTCATTTATTTGGTCTCTTTAGGAATGTTTGGAAACGTGAAGAGTTTTGGGTGACTTAATTTTCTAACGAAGGGACAGAAATTAAACATTTGATCAAATCTGATGGGTTTGGAATGACACGAGGATGAGAAAATGATGAATAAGAGTGTTAACATTTAACTTAACAAATAAATAAATACTGCATTTATCTTAAATGTCCAGTTTTACCTTTAGAAAAACATTTATTCAGCTGCTGAAACATACAGAGAGGCCAATTTTGAAGTAGAACTTTGCATTTACTTTTTTATTGCTCAGTAACATTTGGTTTTTCCAGGACATTTACAGCAACTAAATCTACATTGAGACTGGCAATTCTCCTTTTTCCGTTAAAGGGATAGTTCACCCAAAAAATGAAAACTGTCGTCATTTAATCACCCTTTAATTGTTTCAAACCTTTATGAGTTTCTTTCTTCTGTTTAACACAGAAGTGGATATTTTGGAAAAAACTTTGAAACTCGTAACCATTGACTTCCATAGTGTTTTTTCTACTGTGGAAGTTAACGGTTACAGGTTTTAAAGTTTTTTTTAAATAACCTCTTGTGTTCAATCAATGGTTTGGAACCACTGGAGGGTAAATAGTGAGTATATTTTCATTTTTGGGTGAACTATCCCTTTAAGTATTGACGGTCACATTAAAACTGGTAAATGTGTTCAGAAAAAGTGATATTGACTTTTGCACAACTGTACAGCCCAATAGCATATTATTATTATATTAAGAGTACTAGTTCTGATTAAATCATGGTTGATTTGATAAAACACAAAAGGAAAATGTGTTCATTTGTTAAATAATAACATATTATTATTATTATTATTTGCATATTATTATTAGTAGTAGTATTAATAATATCATTATTGTTATTATTACTATTATTATTATTATATTTATATTTAGAGTACTAGTTCTGATTAAATCATAGTTGAATTGATACAACACAAAAGGAAAATGTGTTCATTTGTTAAAAACATGCCATTGTTTTATTACAACTCTCTCACAACAGAGGACATTATTATTACAAAATGCATGCAGTGCTGTTTAGGTGGCATTTCTTCTGGATAAGCTGATATATAAACATATTTTTTTCGGTGTCGATTAAATCTGTATTTTGTTAGTCCAAACGCATGCTTCAGAGACTAAATTAATAATAAATGACTAGAGCATTTCCTATGGAGTCAGATTAGTCTCAAAAATAATACATTTACGAAATATAATTCATACATCCACAGCACAACTCACATTTACACAATACAATTTGTAAATTCAAAACACAATTCATAAATACAACACACAATTTGTGGATTCACAAGTAAAAATGAAAAAATATTTTCGCCAAATTAATTTGTGAATTTGGGATTTGTGTATTTTTGCATCATGTTTTAAACTTACTAATTGGATTTTGTAAATGTAATACTTTTGAGACTGATCTGGCTCCATACATTTCCATTAAATCTGCTCTCCATCTCAGTCTCTGGTCAGATCTGAAACCTCCTCTAGATGCTGCCGCACGACACTGTCCAGCACTTTACTGAACTCTTTGCACGCCGTCATAGCTGCCTCCATCAGTGTGTCCAGGTGGTCCTGATGGAGCCGGGCGTCCATTTGCAACAGGGCAATATTTCCACTACGAGGCAGCAAAGCCAGAGCTAGTGCAGTTCCTCCACCGCTCTCCTCTGCGTGACACAGATCTGCCAGCGGGGTGTCCTCCACAAACCCAGCGCTGCACGCACACACATAATCACGCATAGGGATCCCAGCATCCACCAGAGCCAACGTAGCGGCATTGACACACGCGCTGTAGTTTCCACCGTCTGCCTGCAGGATCTATGGTGCAGGATGAAACAAAGACATTGTGCTTTTTTTAGTCAGTTATATGTAATGTGAACTACTGTAATTGTATTTAAAATGTCTTTTGAAAGATGTCATGTACTGCTACTGCAATACAATGATTTATAGCTTGATAGATGTTTATTGGGTGTTGCATTAAGTTTTAGAACAGTAAATGCATGCATGCATGGATGGATGGGTGGGTGGATGGATGGACAGTTGGGTGGGTGCACAGATGGATGGATGGGTGGGTAATTAGGTGGATGGATGAATGGATGGTCGGGGGGAGGGATGGATTGTCAGTGGATGGATGGATAGTTGGGTGGGTGGATGGAAAGTTGGGTGGATGGATGGTTGAGTGGATGGATGTATGGATGGATCGTTGGTTGAGTGGATGCATGCATGTATAGATGGATGGATGGTTGGTTGAGTGAATGCATGTATGGATGGATGGTTGAGTGGATGCATGTATGGATGTATGGATGGATGGTTGGTTGGTTGAGTGGATGCATGGATGGATGGCTGAGTGGATGCATGGATGGATGGATGGATGGTTGGTTGAATGGATATATGGATGGTTGAGTGGATGGTTGAGTGGATGGATGGTTGAGTGGATGCATGGATGGATGGTTGAGTGGATGCATGTATAGATGGATGGATGGATGGTTGGTTAGTTGAGTGGATGCATGTATGGATGGATGTATGGATGGATGGATAGATGGTTGAGTGGATGCATGTATGGATAGATGGATGGTTGGTTAAGTGAATGCATGTATAGATGGATGGATGGTTGGTTGAGTGGATGCATGTATGGATGGATGGATAGATGGTTGAGTGGATGCACGTATGGATGGATGGATGGATGGTTGGTTAGTTGAGTGGATGCATGTATGGATGGATGGATGGTTGGTTAGTTGAGTGGATGCATGTATGGATGGATGGATGGTTGGTTGAGTGGATGCACGTATGGATGGATGGATGGTTGGTTAGTTGACTGGATGCATGTATGGATGGATGGATGGATGGATGGTTGGTTGAGTGGATGCATGTATGTATGTATGGATGGATGGATGGTTGAGAGGGAGGATGCATGGATGGATGGATAGTTGAGTGGATGCATTATTGGATAGTTGGGAGGGTGCATGGATGGATTGTTGGGTGGGTGGGTGAATACATGGATGGATAGATAGATGGATAATTGGGTGGATGCATGGATAGTTGGATGGTGAATGGTTGGATTGATAGTTGGGCGGGTGGGTGGATAGATGATGGATGGATGGATAGTTGGGTGGATGCACAGATGGATGGATGATTGGATGGATAGTTGGGTGCATGCATTAATAGATAGTTGGGAAGGTGCATAAAGGGATAGTTGGGTGGACGGATGGATAGATTGTTGGGTTGGTGCACGCATGGATAGATGGGTGGTGAACGGATGGATTCATAGTTGGATGGATGCATGGGTGATGGTTGAGTGGATGCGTGGATTGATAGTTTGGTGGATGGATGAATTTGCAGATAGATTCCAGGGGAGATGGATGGTTGGACAGATGAATGGACAGATACCCAAATTGAGCAGATGGATGAGTGGATGAACAGATAAAGGCTTAGATGGATGTGCTTGAATGATGGTGGATGGATGGGTGGATGGATGCATGTGAGGATGATTTCGTATACATTTTAAAAAACATTTAAAGAATCAGTCTAACAATCTTTAAAACTTCACATTCTAATACAATATGATTTACGGTGATGGATGGATGAAAGCACAGATGCATGTGGGGATGGATTGGCAGATGCAAAGATGGGCAGGCGAGTGGATGGATGATAAATGGAGTCTACGAACCTTGACGTAGATGTCGATTTGTGAGCGTGGGTAGAGTTCAGTGAGCACTGCAGCTTCAAAGGTCTGTTTGAGGTGGAGGCTCATCTCGCTGGACTTCCGGTCCCCGTGTGGACGTCTCTTCCTCTCAGCGGTGCTGAACGTGGCCATGCTGTACTGACAGTTGATGATGGCACGATCATGCAAGGATTTACTGCGAGAGCCTCGAATCTACAGGGACAAAGTTTAACTCTGATATGTTATACAGTTTAATGACAATAAAAAAATGGATATTACACATAACTGACACACTGGACAAAGTTACAACAGAGATTTTGGCCTCAGTGTTTGGTAATAGTTATTATTGTCTATATTTCACAGCATGATTTTAATGATTAATAATTCTACTATTATATTGAACCCACTACTACTCGAAAACATACGAAAATGTATGGTCCTCATTTTAAAGACAATAACAATTGAGATACCACTGACAAAGTAAATATTCCCACTTTCCATAACACATCTAGTTATTAGTTAAAATCGTCGTAATACATTCTGATTAACTGTTTTCAGTAGAACTGTTTAATAACCAACAGTATTATGAAGTGATGCAAACTACTCAGCTAAACGTCTGTTGCATAAATTAACTCTGTTAAACAGCTCTTGTTTGTTTCATGTCAATAAACACCTGAATGAAACAACAATATGATCCTCCATCGCTGTATCATGAAGATATTAAATGAATTTAACACTCATGAATCTCTCTCATATGCACACACAGGTTTGTTTTCGTTAATTGTGGCGACATCACAGTTTCCTGTTGTTTTTTGCTTTACAAACTGCCTCAAAGGAAACTTTACTACATGAAAAAAAAACCTCGATATGATTTATAAGCCTGATTTATCAGCAATGTCCTCATAATTCACCATCTCCTTGTAATACCTGTATCATATACCTATGACATTATACACATTTGTCCTGTCCTGATGTCTCTATCTCTCTCTCTCTCTCTCACACACACACACACACACACACACACACACGCACACACACACACACACACACACACGCACACACGCACGCACGCACGCACGCACACAACACACACACACCTCATGTGGTCCATACACCACGGCCAGAGCTTTCGTGTTGCCCTGCTCCAGATAGGCAGACCCGTCGGCCTGCGCGAACACACTCATGCGGGCCTGCACCTTCCGCAGCTCGGCCGCTTTCCGTCCATCGAGTCGGTAACCCTGATCCGACAGCAGCTCCAGACCCGCCATATTTCTCCACGTATTTACTGAAACACGCGTGTGTATGGACGTCTTCTTGTTCTGCACAGGTCTTCTTCTGCTGTGGATTTTGAGTTCCTTGTGTATCTTTTACCGCCATCTGCTGGACTAATGTGATTAATACCCATACTGTTTAGGTTGTCCTCTAGATGGCAGAATCAGCTCACTTATTTTAAACCCAATCTTCTTAATGCTGTTTTGGGGCACATTAGATTACAGTAAGAGTAACTAACACCTAAACAAACTTTAATAGGGTATATGCTGAAGGACTTTTAATTTTCAGTAACACAGTTTAAGCACTTCCAATGAACTGCTGTTACAAAAATCGCAGCGTTTAAGGTCTGTTTTCTTTAAAAAATCACTGATCTTCACTGCCTGATTTATATACGATATAAAGTGGGTCTCAGAATGTGTAAGAATCACTGCATTAAATCACATTGTTCTACACCATGTATTTTACCGCAGTATTTTCAATGGGGTTTCTGTGTTTGCCTACTGCTACTGACGGCGTTTGATTTGACGGCTTTTCATCTCATTTTTACGCTTCAACAACTAAATGAATGCTTAAGTCTATTATAACTGATTATAATTGAATTACATTACAACAGCGATGCTGTAAAAGGAACCGTATGAAATTGAAAATAGTCACATTAAGTTAACCATTCACCGGAAGGGGAAAAAACACTAGCTGTGCATATAGCCTAATTTGATTTCACAGGGTCTTTAATACAGTAGGTTCCCTTATAGAAACATCATCCTCCAGTCGTTGTCATATGGATAAATTAGCACATGATTCAATAAAAGGGGAAGAGTTGATTTTTCCTGTACGGGGCAAAATATGGGACAGTTGGCAACTCTAGAGCCAGTGTGAGCCGTCATTTCTTCTCAGAGGTGTAAAACCAGACTCTGGTCAATAAAAGCCTGTATTGAGAGTAATATGGATGATAAGTTTCACTGGGAAAGTTCCCACCAAACCTGTTTTCACTAGACAGTAACTGTGAGAATCGTGTGCATGAAATAAATATCCAACATAGGCTCATTCTGAACACGTACCCCTGTATACATTTCTGGAGATCGCAAATTATGTAGCCAGAGGTATGTATGGCTGCATTTTGTCCTTGAATGAACGCTACAGGGGGGTATGATGCCGTTCCTTTTCTCGCTTACCAGCTGACCGCTTACCTTCGTGTGGACGGCTTTCTCACTGTTACCAGTTTGTCCAGTGACTCGTCATGGACGACAGCGAACTTGTGATGCAGAGAGGAGTTGACCACGACGACGGGGTTCGAGTGCGGTGAAGATCGGTTCCAGAAAACAGGTAAGACAAAAACAAAAGCCAAAAAATAAAATAATCAAGTAAATAACAGGGTGAGAATGTGGTCAAATCTGAAAATGTGGTAAAAATCAGGCGAGGGCTTTTCTTTTTCTGGGTTGTTTTTGAAAACACTGTCGGCTGGGTTTAGGGAAGGAGGTGGGTCAGTCGACTGGTCAGTCAGTCAGTCTTACAGTAAAACTGTAAAAAAAACCATCTGTAAATTAACAGTTTTCCGTATTTTGTGATTCATGTTTTAATTTTTTTATTATTTATACTTTTGAATTGCATTATGAGACCTTGATCTTCCTTCTGACAACTTTTAACCTCAAAACGTTGAAAAAAATTACTTTTTTTGAACATTTTAATAGTTTAAAGTGCTTTATTGTCTGGGTTGGTGTTGTATATTCAACCCAGGCTCATTCTGAAAATGTACCCCTATATACATTTCTGGAGAGTGCCAAATATGTCCCAGGAGCTACGTTTTTTGCAGTTTTTGTTTTCGCGAATCCACCAGAGGCCGCTGTGTTCGCTTTTTCAGATCTCAAATTTCTCTCTCGAGTGCCATTCACGCCTGCTGTTCTCACGTAAATCCACCAGAGGCCGCTGTCGACTGACTGACTGACTGACCGATCACCCCACTTGCCCACTTCCCTAAACCCAATCAATAGTGTTTTCAAAAGCACCGATTCACACGCCCACCCCCTTCTCTAAACCCAACCAACAGTGTTTTCAAAAGCAATCCAGAAAAAGAAAAGCCCTCGCCTGATTTTTACCACGTTTTCAGATTTTACCACATTCTCACCCTGTTATTTACTTGTTTATTTCATTTTTTGGCTTCTGCTTTTGTCTTACCTGCTTTCTGGAACCGTTCTTCACCGGACTCGAACACCGTCGTCGCGGTCAACTCTTCTCTGCGTCTCAAGTCTGCCGACATACGTGGCGAGCCACTGGACAAACTGAAAACTGCAGAAAAGCCATCCATACAGAGGCAAGCGGTCAGCTGGTAAGCGTGAAAAGAAACAGCATCATACCGCCCCGTAGCGTTCGTTTTAAAGACGAAATGCAGCGATACGTACTTCTGGCTACATAATTCACAATCTCCAGAAACGTATATCGGGCTACGTTTTCAGAATGAGCCCATGTTGACTATATTACGCTGCAAAAACCTTGTAATAAACCGCCACCACATTTTCTGTTATTTTACCTATTTCTCTCTATATTATTTCTCATACACTATATTATTTCAAACGACTAAAATGTCACTAAAAGTCGCTTTGTTAAACTGTAGAGTTGAATTTTCAACACCAAAAGTCGACGGAGCAGAGATTAACATCCCATAATGCAATTCACAACCCTAAATAAACCCAAAACATTGTAGATTTTGATTTCACACAGACTTCACTAACAGCTGAATGCTTCGTGATTTGTGTCCCGCTGAGCTCTTAATGCGAGGATATGGCAACAAGCTCCACGTTCCTGCAGAGATTAGATCCAGCCCTGAGCAAAACACACGCCTGTAGCTTTATCGCAATCTCGAAAAGCTTGATTAGCTTGTTTAGGTGAGCTTAATCAGAGTCCTGGAGGACATTAACCTGAGATCTTAAGACTCTTCACACTGAGTGCAATTAAGTGATGCGCATGTATGATGATGATGAAGATGATGATGATGATGATGCTCTGAAATAGAAACTGCTGAAATATATATAATTTCAGGATCAACAGCGCAGTGTGTGCATCCATAATTTAGCCACATCATAGGATTATTTGTGATGGTGTGTGATTTGTGGATTAATTGTGAAAGCTTATAATATGCACCCACATCCAAAAATATGGAGTCAGATGAGTCTCAAAAATAATACATTTGCAAATTATAATTCATACATCCACAACGCGCATAAGACAAATAAAATAAACAAGTAAATAACAGGGTGAGAATGTGGTAAAATCTGAAAAATAAAAATCAGACGAGGGCTTTTCTTTTTCTGGATAGCTTTCGAAAACTGTCGGTTGGGTTTAGGGAAGGGGGTGGGAGGGGTTATCAGTCGATCGGTCAGTCAATCGACAGCGGCCTCTGGTGGATTTACGAGAGAACAGCAGGTGCGAATGGCACTTGCGAGAGAAATTTGAGATCTGAAAAAGCGTACACAGCGGCCTCTGGTGGATTCACAAAAACAAAAACTGCAAAAAAAATGTAGCTCCTGGGACGTATTTGGCGCTCTCCAGAAATGTATATAGGGATACGTTTTCAGAATGAGCCTGGGTTGGATTTTTCAGAGACCTTTGTTCAACTTCTGAACGCAAATGACATTTTTTTAGATGAAATGTGAGAGCTCCCTTATCCTCCATAACTAACCTTTTATGCCAAATGGAGAAACTTAAGAGATACATCCTGGGTTGCCAGGTTTTCACAAACAAATCAAGCCCAATGGCCTGTCAAAACTAGGCCAATAACATCTAAACTCATAATATGCCATCATCAATTTGTAAAATAGATATAAACACAACTATATAAATGTCATTAATCCAATATGTCAAATCTTTTACCTGCAGGAAAAAACAAAACACCCAGAGCAAGTGTTTAAAAGTAGCCAAGTGACTTGGCAACCCTGCATGCAGGTTTTCACAAACAAAACAAACAAAATGGACTGTCAAAACTAGCTCAATGACATCAAATCTCATAATATGCAACCACCTGTTCATAAAATAGATATAAACACAACTATATAAATGTAATTAATCCAATATGTCAAACCTTCAGCCTGCAGGAAAACCCCCAAAACAACTTGAGCATGTGTTTAAAAGTAGCCAGTGACTTGGCAACCCTGCAAGCATTCTCAGCCACTGAGAGCTTTCTCATCCTCCATAACTAATCATTTAATGCCAAATGGAGAAACTTAAGAGATACCTTCCGGGTTGCCAGGTTTTCACAAACAAAACAAGCCCAAAACTTGCCCAATAACATCTAAACTCATAATATGCCATCACCCATTAGTTAAATAGATATAAACACAACCATATACATATCATTAATCTAATATGTCTTTAACCGGCAGAAGTGTTTAAAGGAGCCCAGTGACTTGGCAACCCTATTGTGATATGATATTGTGATATTCGCTAAAATTGTGATGATTCTGTTCACTTTTGGTGTGAATTGGCTGCTCGCTTCACTTTATTGCATCATGTTGAGTGTGAAAGGGCCTTTACACAGTCAGGACGGTCAAATCATGAGGAGGAATCGAAGAAATCTTCTGAAAACACAGCAGACAGAGGCCAAAAATAAATCTGCAGGTAACAGAGACGATGATGCAACACCATCGGCAGCATCTGAACCATCAGCAGGAGATCCAAAACACACTGTACAATATCCTGAGCAGATTAACCTGTGGAGTGTGTATGTGCGTGTGTGTGTGTGTATGTGCGTGTGTGTGTGCGTGTGTGTGTGTGTGTGTGAATAGGAAATCATTATGAAAAGAATAAAATAAAAACAAAAGTGATTTTTTTAAAAGGCAGTTGCTAGGGTGTTCTGAGTGGTTGCTAGGGTCTCCTGAGTGGTTGCTAAGGCATTGCTAGATGGTTGTTAAGGAGTTCTGAGTGGTTGCTACGGTGTTGCAAAGCAGTTGCTAAAGTTGCTAGGCAGTTGCCAAAGCATTGCTAGACGGTTGCTAGGGTGTTCTGAGTGGTTGCTAGGCAGATGCTAGAGTGTTCTAGTGGTTGCTAAGGTGTTGCTAGGATGTTTTAAGTGGTTGTTAGACTGTTGCTAGGGTGTTCTGAGTGGTTGCTAAGGCATTGCTAGGTGGTGGTTAGGGTGTGCTGAGTGGTTGC
>CAIGQV010016226.1:1572239-1592076 GCA_903798115.1 Danio jaintianensis | reverse complement strand
TTATCTTGCTGGGGTGGCAGGGTGGCACAGTGGTTAGCACTGTGGCCTCACAGCAAGAAGGTCGCTGGTTCGAGCCTCAGCTGGGTCAGTTGGCATTTCTGTGTGGAGTTTGCATGTTCTCCCCATGTTGGCGTGGGTTTCCTCCGGGTGCTCCAGTTTCCCCCACAGGTCCAAAGACATGTGGTATAGGTGAAATGGGTAAGCTAAACTGTCCGTAGTGTGTATGGGAGTGTATGGGTGTTTCATGGGTGGTTCATTCCGCTGTGGCGACCCCAGATTAATAAAGGGACGAAGCTGAAAAGAAAATGAATGAATAAATGAATTTATCTTGCTGTATATGTATTTACAGCATTGCATATCTTTGCTGTAAAATATACTGTCATTTTTACACAATGTAACTTTAAAATACGGTAACATATGGTAACACAACTGTCCTGCAGTAAAATAAAATGTGAATTGTGCTGTGCGTGTGAACTTTATTTTGTAAATGTATTATTTTTGAGACTGATCTGGCTCCATATATAAAACACAAAGTTGTTGTAACAGTGATAAACATATTAACATCATGCAAAATGTTACAGTAAAAATATATTAACATATAGGTTTCAAGGGTCCTAATTTTGCAGCTTATTTATCACGCAATTAAGAGTTTGCATTTTACACACTGAGATAAAATGAATGTCAGCAACTTATTATTATTTATTTTTATAACTTTAGTTGGCTCTAATAACAATATGAGGCGGTGGTGGTGGTGGTGGTGGTAACCCCACAGTACACCTGTTTTTCATTAATACTGCAATTCTTATGCAAAATTATGGTTATTAATACATGAAAGCACTTCCCTAATCTATTTGCTTTCCGCCTTGCGAATCTGACCCAAATTCGTAGCTTCCCTTGTGCATCTCCTGTCCTTTATTATCAAATATTATTAATATTGACGCCGCATGTAAGAGATCCTACTGACCTGGCTGTGTTCTCGGGATGAAAAAGAAAACTGAAATAAAATCCCTATTTTTTTTCTGAGCCAATTCTGCTTCAAATTAGGAAATCCAGAAAACAATTCTTTGCTAAAACTTTGCACTGCTTTGATAAAAAATGATATTCATTATATTAAACTATACTGTTGACATTTTGGATGAATCTAAGCTTTGGTTATATAAGGTAAGGTTCTGAATCAAGTTATAAAAAATTATAAGGTCACACTTTATTTTAAGGTACGAGTGTCACTATTAATAAGCCATTAATTGTGACTTAATGTTAATTTGTGACAATGTTCAACAGCCGGGCTGCACGGTGGCACAGTGGGTAGCACGTTCGCCTCACAGCAAGAAGGTCACTGGTTCGAGCTGGGTCAGTTGGCGTTTCTGTGTGGAGTTTGCATGTTCTCCCCGTGTTCACGTGGGTTTCCTCCAGGTGAAAGACATGCGCTATAGGGGAATTGGGTAGGCTAAATTGTCCGTATTGTATGTGTGTGAATGAGTGTGTATGGATGTTTCCCAGTGATGGGTTGCAGCTGGAAGGGCATCTGCTGCGTAAAAACAAATGCTGGATAAGTTGCCGGTTCATTCAGTATAATATAATATAAGTATAATATAATATAATATAAGTATAATATAATATAATATAATATAATATAATATAATATAATATAATATAATTTAATATAATTTAATATAATATAAACTAATAAAAATGTTCATGAAAGTCACTTTGTCGGACTCTTCAAGGGTCAAAGTTGTTGTAATAAAGATCAAGAACCCATAATGCAATTCAAAAGCATAAATAAATAAAAACCAGAATCACAAACTATGTAAAACTACTAATGTATGGATACTTTTTTACTTTTTACAGTGCACATTTGTTCGATGATCTATCTTGGTTCCTCCTGGAGGTGTCCGGGGCCCCAGAGGGATCCCTCATGGGAGATATACCACTGACACCACTGGGAACAAATGGCTGGGCAAACATTTTTTTGTTGGGTTGAAGTGTTGGGATGACTGCATGTGGATCAGGTTACCTCTGAGTCTGTGTAATTCATTCATCTCTCTGTTTCCACTCCTCTTTTCCTCTTTTCCCTACACCTCATTCATCAGCAGACTGCACTGTAAATTCACATCCACACTGGCTTTGGCTTTTATTTGTATGCATAAGGCCGCAAACTTATCAAACAAAGAGAAGTGTGTTGGGTATGCATTCAAGCAATTAAAACGGATAGTTCACACAAAAATTTGATGAATTACCGACCTTTAACTTGTTCCAAACACAAAAGAAGATATTCTGTAAAATGTTGGAAACCGGTAACCATTAACTTCCATAGTATCTGTTTCTCCTACTATGGAAGTCAATGGTTACCGGTTTTCAGCTGTCTTCAAAACAACATAGGCTCATTTTGAAAACGTAACCCTATGTACATTTCTGGAGATCGTGAATTATGTAGCCAGAGGTATGTATGGCTGCATTTCGTCTTTAAAACGAACGCTACAGGGCGATATGACCCTGTTACTTTTCGCGCTTACCAGCTAACCGCTTACCTCCGTATGGACGGCTTTCCCATGTCAGCGGACTTGTGATGTGGAGCGGAGTCGACCGTGACGACGAGGTTCGAGTCCAACGAAGAACGGTTCCAGAAAGCAGATAAGACAAAAGCCAAAAAATGAAATAAACAAGTAAATAACGGTGAGAATGTGGTAAAATCTGAAAGTGTGGTAAAAATCAGGCGAGGGCGTTTTTTTTTTTCTGGATTGCTTTTGAAAACTGTCGGTTGCATTTAGGGAAGGGGGTGGGCAGGTCAATCTGTGCTTTTGAAAACACTATTGGTTGGGTTTAGGGAAGGAGGAGTCAGTCAGTCAGTCAGTCAGTCGACAGCGGCCTCTGGTGCATTTACATGAGAACAGCAGGCGTGAATGGCACTCATGAGAGAAATTTGAGATCGGAAAAAGCGTACACAGCGGCCTCTGGTGTATTCGCGAAAACAAAAACTGCAAAAAAATGTAGCTCCTGGGACATATTTGGCGATCTCTAGAAATGTATATAGGGGTACGTTTTAAGAATGAGCCTGGGTTGCTTCAAAATATCATCTTTTATGTCAAAATTTAGTGAGTAGGCTGTATTAACAGTTTCTGTGTTTTGTGATTCATGCTTTTATTACTTTCTGCTTTTGAATTGCATTATGTGATCTTGATCTTTCCTCCAACATCTTTCAACCTTGAAACATTTGAAATTATGAGCATTTTAAAAATGTTTAAAGTGATATGTTTTCTGGGTTGGTGTTGTATATTACGCTATAAAAGCCTTGTAATAAACTGCAGCACATTTTCTGTTATTTTACAGACTTATATCTCTCTAGATATTATTTCTTATATTATTTCAAACCTAATTAATGTAATAAAGGTAGCATTGCGATAATAATTGCATGCATACTACATACTATCTACATTCTAGGTTGCTGGGTTGTCATAAAACAAGGTTTGGGCAAATATGGCTAAACCCAACCATTGGGTTAAAAAAGTGTCATTTAAATGTAATATAAAAAAATTAAACTAATTGTTGGGTTGGTCAGTATTTGACCCAACGTTGGGGTATTACCAGCATTTTTTAGAGTGTACTTTTCATCTGTAAGCCTTTGACAATATTAAAATGTCATAATAAATGAATGAATGAATGAATGAATGAATGAATGAATGTAAATTGTAAAGACATTACACAATACTAATCTAAAAAAGTGCTGGATTGTCATAACCCAAGGTTGGGTCAAACATGGACAAACCCATTGGGTGCTGCCCCATTGGGTTAATAAAAAAAGGTCATGTAAATTAGAATAAATAAATAAATAAAACGGTTGGATTGTCCAAATTTGACCCAACGCGGTGGCGCAGTGGGTAGCACAATCGCCTCACAGCAAGAAGGTCGCTGGTTTGAGCCTCGGCTGGGTCAGTTGGCATTTCTGTGTGGAGTTTGCATGTTCTCCCCGCGTTCGCGTGGGTTTCCTCCGGGTGCTTTAAAAATGCTGGGTTGTAATAACCCAAGATTGGGTCAAACATGGACATGGAGACTGTACTACTTGTTCAAATTACTTATTTAAAATGAATGGAAACAACACAGTTCCACAATTCCTGGGACAACTTAATTGTTTTAAGTTCAATCCACTTAAAGTTGTAAAAATGATTAGCTCTACTTAATCGATTTGTGTTGGGACAACATGAAGGAATTGTGTGGAATCCAGCATTTTCTACAGTGAACCATAAAAAAGTAATTTAAATTTAAATAAACAAACTAATACATAATATATTATAACAATAATTGGGATTGTCCATATTGTAACATTTCCCCCAGCATTTTGTAAAGTATATAAAAGTGTATAAAAGCAGTGTGTGAGAAAGAAGTCATGTTTTCTGTCACTCTCCCGGTGTTTTTGGCACTGTTGAAACAGTTGTCGGGAAAAAGACCCTCCATAATGTTTATAACCCCTCGAGTGTCCGCCAGGTGTTGCTCCGCGCGGATCCGCACTCCAGGCCGCGTTTTCCGGCGCGCCGCTGCAGTCAGACACGCAGCCGGCTCGACGCTCCTGTCTTTCTGCTCCCGGATCGAGCTGCACTTTCCGCAGTACCAAACCAGCGGAATTTCCTCAAGTTTACCACAAAACACTCTGTTTTGAACGGAGAGTGCGGTAAAGCTGGGCTTTCTGTGCTGCGAACAAACGCGCGTGAACCGGACGGGCCAGCGCGGCGACGGGAACGCGCGTGGCTTTGATTTAAACGGGGATTTGATCCGAGTGTTGCACGGACAACTGCTGAGGGGAGAAAAAAACATGAAATGCTGCTTTTAAATGTGAAGTCTATACTGTTTTCTCTTATTATTCCCTATTCGAAGGCCTAATGGGTTTATCTGGAGCGCGCGGAGCTGAAATCTACCTGGACGCGATGATCGAAGTCTTTGTGCGCTGAATTTATTTTAGAGGTGACTTCATAAACATTGGTTTTACATCGCATCAAAAACATCTACTAGGACTGTTCTAGTTTAATCTGTGAGTATCATTCATATCTTCCTTTGTGCATGCATGGTCTTTTATTTTAAGTCCACACAGTCTCCATTCTTGGGGTTTGAGAGAGCATCAAAACTGCAGTGCCTCTTTTTTTCCTTCTTTAAAAAAAACATCAACAGGATGGATGGAGATATCTTTGGTCGTAGTTGCTGAAGATTTAATATGGTTAAGGTGTGGATGCAAGCAGGGCCACTCGTGCACTGTTTCAGAAAGGTTGATAACAGGGCAATTCGTCTTAAGAGAGAATTAAGTGCCTTTTTTTCTTTAAGAAGAACAGCATGAGGGCCAGATGTGATATTCATAGGAGGCTATACATCATGCTTATCTGTCCTAGAGTTATCTCAAGGAGAAATATAGAGTTCTGTGCTGTAGAAAGTAAATTTAAGAGGGGTAAACAGTGTAGTAATTCACACTGTATTTATATGGGTCAGAGAAAGAAAGAAAGGAAACTATTTTAATGCATCGGAACTATTTATTTGGAAAATGTACATCAGATTGTGTCCTGTTTATTATTTTTTTGGCTGAATAAATTATTATTATACGTCATTTTAATGCTGATTTACACAAGATGTCCTTTAAAATGGCAGAGTTTGTTTTAAAATATATTTATTGACATTAAAAGACTATTTAAGGATCACATCCTTGTTTTTTTATTATCATTTAAGCCGCTAGCATTTACTTTTTGTTAGCGTAATGTTTTTAAAATAACATTTAGTGCATTCAAGAATTTAGTAATGCAATCTGTTATGTATACAATGCTCAGCATATGTACATCCATCACAAGTCTCTCTTTTAAATTCATATTTTCTATAGGAAGCTATACAATATTATACGTGTGCATATACATTAGATTAGTCGGTACTGAAGCCAAATCTGGAGCTCATCTTACAAAATAACTGAAGATAACGGTCCAAAAACTAGTACAGCCAAATATATATGTTATAGAAAAATATTAAATACAAATTTAAAAAAAGAGGAAGAATTGAGAGAAGCAAAAAAATTGAAAAATTGAGTTGAAATTTTGTAGGTTGTAATTTATTTTTGTAATATTTTGCTTGAATTTAATTGTATTTTCTTTCAATTTGTAAATATGTTTGATGACTAAAATATTATTTTAATAAATATATCTGTAAATAAATCAGTTTTGTTCAAATGCACCAAAATACATTGCCTATATTCACTGAGAAATGGATACAAATATTCATTTTCAAAATGGGGTGTACTCAATTATGCTGAGCACTGTATACTGTATATATATAAATAGTGCTCAGCATGTATAAGTACACCCCTCACAAATATCTTTTTTTAAATTCATATTTTCTATAGGAAGGTATACAATATTATATTGTGCATATACATTACATTAATAAGTACTGAAGCCAAATCTAAAGCTAATCTACACTGAAAAAAAATGATTTCTGCAAAATTGTTGCAAACAACTTGTATGGGTTGAATTTAAACAAACAAACTACATTTAGAAATGTTCAACTTAATTTGTTTGTTTAAATTCAGCCCAAATAAATTGTTTACAACCACTTAACTTAAAAAATTGAGTAAATCCAAGGAATCATCTTTGAATCATTATTTTCAGTGTAACAAAAAACTGAAGATCACAGTCCAAAAACGAGTACACCCACATTTATATGTTAGGAAAAATATTAAATTACAATTTAAAAAGAGGGAAAAAATCAAAAGAAACAAAGTTGTTGAAATTTAGTTGTTTGTATTTTTTATTTTGCAATAATTCACACGAATTTAAATGTATTATCTTTCTATTTCTGAATATGTTCAGTGACTAAAATATTATTTTAATAAATATATTTGTTTAATAAATATGTTCAAATGCACCAAAATGACCTATATTCACTGAGAAATTGATAACAGATGTATAACATAACATTTTTATGTTAAATTAACATTATTTCCCTCATATTTTGCTATTTGAAATATCAATGTATACACTTTCATGTTTTCTGTGTATATAAAATCACTTTTGGTGAATTTTCCGTATGAAACATCTCCTATTTGAGAACCATATATATTAAAATATTATCTATAATATATGAAATATTATCGGTTAATTGCAACTTATAGTATATAGTAGCTTCATTAAAATAAAAAAGACTACAGTTGTACATCAAATACTGTTTGTCAATCAAGAATCAGCAAAAATAATTTTAATCAAAACCATATGAGAAATCCTTCAAAATGCATGCTATTTTTTTTATTTATCACTGTTCGGAGTAATATATTTCACATATAAAGCATTTACATATAATTCAAGACAAATAAATAGCTGAATTTATTAAAAAATAACCCCGTGCAAAAGTTTGTGAACCCTTAGTTTCTTAATACTCTCTGGATGAATTTTCAAGGGGTGCACAAACTTTCACCCGGCACTGTATCTAATCTTTTTATTTAACAGGGTTGTTTGTTGGTGGGTTTAGAAAGGAAACAGAATCTATTGTGTTTCACGTCTTCATTGTTTGACTGTAGAAGTCCATGTTCAGCAGCTAAATTAAGGTCATTTTACTCCACATGCATTATTTACCGCGCTATGAGCTCGTGTCACAATAGCTCAAGAGAGACGCGCTCATGGAGAAGACGTTTGTCATGTGAATCTATAGATGGTACTGTCTTGCACAATATATTAGGGGTGCACGATATTAAAATATAAAGTTTTTCTGCAATATTTATTGTGATATGAATATAAATTGGCAAGATGACTATTTGGAAACATTTCATAATTCTACATAGTTTGTGGTGATTTTCTAGGATCTAGAATTTTGTGCGTCTGCATAAATATCACAAAAATATACACAATAAAATTAAAGCACAGATGAAATCAATAGAACAAAGATAAAAATGAAATAAACTGGTTTTCTGGAGAGTTTAACAGTATTGGGGTACAGAAATGCAATAATCGAATGTAAAATAGCACTGTGTAGTCTTCATTGCATGCATAATTAAACACAAATGTCTTTGTTAAAGCAGCAAACATTACCATTTCTGTTATAAAGAAATTATGGTTTAAGTTGACTTGAAATCTTTTAGTCACAGCCCTTAAAAATATGCATCTGAATAAAAATCGCATAGAGTTAAACTTTGCAATGACTGCTTTGTTACAATCCGAACTCCACATTTTTCAGATCTTGTGATGTGTCTATTGCAGACGCGCACACACACATTGCGATATCAATGCTGAAACGATATATTGTGCAGCCCTACAGTGTATATATATATATCGTTTCAGCATTGATATATCGCAATGTGTGTGTGTGTGTGTGTGTGTGTGTGTGCGTCTGCAATAAAATCTCAGGATGGCCAGTGTTGAGTCTGGATTATAATTGACTAGGAGCCACAGTTCACAGCACACGAGATTTGTGGAGTCACTGCGGAGTTGAAGCATAATGGAGTGAAAAGATTATCATTTGCATGTGTTTTTAAGGCTTGTGACTGTCTGAGCTTTTCAAGAGAGTTTATGCTTTATTTACAGGCCTTAAAAACTGTAGGCACAAGAAATGCAGGCAATAGTTGCAATATTTATACAATGAGTTAGGGCTGAACAATATATAGTTTGAGCATTGATATCGTGTATCCGCAATAGTCACATCGGGATAGGATTATTTATTAAAAGATAAAGATATTATCAAATATAATTTTTTGTTATTGTTTAAAGTGATTTATACAATGATGACCATGCTATTTTATGTTTGACTGTTGACAATTTCTGTATTTGAATACTGTTAGACTCCCCAGAAAACCAGGAAGCAACTTTTATTTTTGCTCTGTCATATTTATATATGCTTGTAATTTATTATATTTCATGCACATGCACTGCATAGAAAAAGACTTGATCGTCCCAGTAAATCTAAATGATTGAAATCTTTCCAAATAGAGCTATTCAGTGAAGTTCTATTCAATATATTGCAACATATATCGCAGCAAAACAAAATATCGCAATGTCAGATTTTTCAATATCGTGCAGCCCTACAATGAGTGTTCATTTACATGCATCTCTATCATTTTTTGTAGCTGAATACTGTTAGGACTCTCTGGAAAATCATAAAGCACTGTTGTTTTTTTTCTTCTCACTTTTATTTTTGCTGTTTTGTATTTGTCTATGCTTTTAATTTGTTGGTTCTTTATAATTTATGCCTACAAAATCATTCCAGTCAGTCTAAATCAATGGTTTCTTTCCCCCTAAATATAACTATTTAAGCCATTTGGTGAAATATATATATATATAGGGCTGCATGATACTGGAAAAATCTGATATTGCCATATTTTATTTTTCTACGTTAAATATTGCAATATGAAGTTTCACAAGGTGGTTTGAATAGCACTATTTGACAGTTTTATGGGGAGTCCAACTGTATTCAGGTACAGAAATTGAATAATCACAATGCAAAATATGCTTTTCTTACTGCATTGTCTCATTTCCAGTCAAAATATCTAAACTTCAAGGATCACGTAAAAAATATTGTTTTGTTTTCACCTTCAGAAAAAACAACTTTTTTGTGTTGCATATATCATATAAATCCCATATAAATAATTAAATACGATTAATCGTTGTTACACCTCTAAACATCATAATTTTTTGTGCTCAAATGTTTTAAACTCTCTTGAAATGCTCAATCAGAGGCCTTAAAAACGCATACAAATGATAAACTTTCACTCTATTATGGTTAAACTTAGCAGCGACTCTACAAACCTACAAATGTGTTCTGTGGCTCCTGGTCAACTATAATTCAGACTCAACATTGAGTATCGTGTGATGTGTCTATTGCGGATGCACACATTGCGATATCCATGCTGAAACTATATTTTGTGAGCCCTATATAGATATATATATATATTTTAGGGCTGCACTGAAACTCACACTGCTAGCGATAGAAGATTTATGTTAATTTGGCAAGCTGAACGCATTCTGTACTGTGCATGAAAACTAACTTTTTTCCCTATGCCCCATGAGGCTTTGCGTGAATTATGGCGGTAACTTCTGTTTAGCTGTAAACAATAAGGCCAATGTTTAAAAAAAACAACAACAATAAAAACTGGCATCATTAAGGCTGGTTTATACTTTTGCGTCGAGTGACCTACCTTGCGTGTAGCCGTGCATTTATACTTCTGCGTGCTGTTTGTGTTGCTCTTGTGTATGCTCCGGTGTGGTTGCATAGCCATCGCCGTGGCTGACGCTGACCAGTGTTGTGCTAGTTACTGAAAAATTGTAGCTAGTTACTTCATTCAAAAAGTAACTCAATTACTTTATCGATTACTTGCACCAATGCATTACTGTTAAAAGTAATTTTTGAGTTAGAACATTTGTAATGCTCCCATTAATGCCCTTATAACATCACTTCAGTGCTGCATGAAGAATAAATACACTGTTGATCAACTTCACAGTTTTAATTAATTTTAAATAACGTGTTCTGAAATATAACAGAAGTGTTTGGACTGTGGGGGAAACCGGAGCACCCGGAGGAAACCCACGCCAACACGGGGAGAACATGCAAACTCCACACAGAAATGCCAACTGGCCCAGCCGGGACTCGAACTAGTGACCTTCTTGCTGTGAGGTCACAGTGCTTACCACTGAGCCACCGTGCCACCCCATAAAGCAGGCTATCATGTCTAAATATGTGACATTTAATACAAATGAAAAAAATAATAATAATAAGGCACGAATGCATCTTCATTCTGAATTAATCAAGTAAGTACAGTGCTCAACATATATGAGTACACCGCTCACAAATCTCTCATTTAATTTAATATTTTCTATAGGAAGCTTTATTATGTGTGCATATACATTAATAAGTACTGAAGCCAAATCTGGAGCTAATCTAACAAAATAACTCATGATAACGGTTCAAAATGAGCACACCCAAATTTATATGTTTGGGAAAAATATTAAATAAAAAATTAAAAAAGAGGAAAATTCACGAGAATCCAAAAAAATGTATAAAATTTAGGTGAAATTTTGTAGTTTCTAATTTTTTTTCAATATTTTGCTTGAATTTAAATGTATTTTCTTTCCATTTCTAAAGATCTTCGGTGGCTAAAATGTTATTTGAATAAATATATCTGTTTAATGAATCTGTTTTGTTCAAATGCACCAACATATGACCTATATTCACTGAGAAATGCATAAACATATTCATTTTCAAAATAGGGAGTACTCATATGCTGAGCACTGTATGTGGATAAACCAAAAGCCCGTTCAGATCAGTGTACCGTGCGGAAACCCTGCCGTTTACGTGTGAAGTGTGTGAAATGTTCAGCCCGAGATGTGTGTTTTTTTTTTTCCTCATTCATTTGGATTCAGAGCGTGAACACACACGAACAAATGCGCAGTTGTGGCGCGCTGCGTTTGTTGTGCGTGTCTTTGGAGGAAGTGCCATCTCAGCTCACATCAACTCCTGCCATTTCTAGCGCTCGGTTTCCAGGCGTCCATTTACATAACAAAGTGGTCGAATCTCAATTGTGAAGAAGAAAAAAAAAACTTAAGCCACCAGCAGCACCATCCCCCTCTGAGAGTCTGGCCAAACGCTTGTATCTCAGAATCTGTAGACATTTCTGTGCAGAATTTGTAAACAAAATAAATTAATAAATTTGGATCCCACTTGAGGCGACATGGTGGCTCAGTGGTTAGCACTGTGGCCTCACAGCAAGAAGGTCACTGGTTCGAGTCCCGGCTGGGCCAGTTGGCGTTTCTGTGTGGAGTTTGCATGTTCTCCCCTTGTTGGTGTTGGTTTCCTCCGGGTGCTCCGGTTTCCCCCACAGTCCAAAGACATGCGCTATAGGGGAATTGATTAACTAAATTGGCCGTAGTGTATGTGTGTGAATGAGTGTGTATGGGTGTTTCCCAGTACTGGGTTGCGACTGGATGGGCATTCGCTTGTTTAAAACATATGCTGGATAAGTTGGCAGTTCATTCCGCTGTGGCGACCCCAGATTAATAAAGGGACAAAGCCAAAGGAAAATGAATAAATAAATGGATCCCACTTTATATTACACTGTAAAAAATGCTGGATTGCACACAGTCCACAATTTGATGTTGATCTCTGCTCTGTCGACTTTTGATGTTGAAAATTCAACTCTACAGTGACATTTTAGTCGTTTGAAATAATATAAGAAATAACATGTAGAGAAATAAGTCTGTAAAATAACAGAAAATGTACTGGCAGATTATTACAAGGTTTTTGTAGTGTAATATACAACACCAACCCAGACAATATAGCACTGCAAACTATTAAAAACACAATAAAAGTCACTTTTTTGAACTTTTCACAGTTAAAAGTTGTTGGTAGGAAGATCAAGATCCCATAATGCAATTCAAAAGCATTCATAAACAGGAAAAAATAATAAATGATTGATTAAAAACATCTGTAATTAATTTCTTTGTAATAATTATACTGTTTTTTTTTTCTTTTTTTTATATTGGCCTAAAAATTATATAAATATTTTATTTAAAAAAATATATTTTATTAAATTAAAAAAATATATTTATTTAAAATGCTAACATTTATTTCTATTAATTTTTATTTAATATTATACCATTGATTAAAATATAATAAAATAAATGTTATAACATTAAAAATATTTAAAAACAACTAAATAAAAACAATATAAATAATTATATTTATTTATTTTGTTTCTAAATATTTTTATTTAATATTATAACATTTATTTTATTATATTTTAGTCGATATTTTTAAATTAATATATATTTTTTTGTTATAACTTTTCTTATTATATTTTAATCAATATTTTTATTTAATGTTTAATATTTTAATTTAATGTTATAACATTTATTTTATTATATTTTAATCAATATTTTTATTTAATATTTTTAATATATTTTTTATTTAATATTATATAATTTAATTATATTTTAATCAATATTTTTATTTAATTTATTTTAATTTATTATTGTTATTTATTTTATTATATTTAATAAAAAAATAGTACATAGCACAAAAAAGCTGCTTTTTAACACATTTATTGTTTTGAAGGCTGAAATCCCCTTTTCATCTTTGACCCACATATTAAATATCATACCACACATTACATTACACCGACCGAAGGTGTAAAACAGGCTTTTTAACATATCCAGAAATCACCATCAGAGTCTGTAAGGCTTGTGTTTGTTTCTCCAACACACTGTGCTTCAAGTTTAAGTGTGTGTTGTTGTTTTTCTTGTCAAAACAAAGGTAAAGAATACCTAAATGCAGCCCGTCAGTGTTTATTATACATGTCTGTTCAGCATTCAGAGGATCGCATTACAATACTGGTTTCTTTTACCGCTATTTACCGACCCAAAAAGACTTTGTCTGTCGACAGCAATAATGGCTCAAGAAGTTGTGGAGAAAGGCTCGTCTGATGGAAAAAGCGGTCTGGAGTGGCCAGTGTGTGTGTGTGTGTGTGTGTGTGTAATGAGGAATGATCATCTGGAAGAGCTCAGTTCAACATTCGCTGTTCACTTCATGCATAAGGAATGCTGAGATTGATTTAATGCTTCTCGTATTGCAGTTGAATGAATGTATGGATGTCACGGATTATTGGTTGCAATCATTAGGATTAAGAGCTGACCGATGTTTCCAGAATCCTCCACGTTTACGGCAACCTTTAAGTTGTGTTTAAGTCAATTAACGGACTCTGAATTAGTAAGTGAATGGTGATTTATTGGCTGTATGCAGTCGAAGTCAGAATTATTCCCCCTCCTGTGAATTTCTGTTTCAAATATTTCTCAAATGATGTTGAACAGATTCAGGAATTTTTCACAGTATTTCCTATAATATTTTTTCTTCTGGAGAAAGTCTTATTTGTTTTATTTCGGCTAGAGTAAAAGCAGTTTTTAATATTTTTTTAAACCATTTTAAGCTCAATATTATTCGCCCCCTTAAGCAATATTTGTTTTGGATTGTCTCCAGAACAAACCACTGTTATACAATGACTTGCCTAATTACCCTAACTTTACCCTAATTAACCTAGTTAAGCCTTTAAATGTCACTTTAAGAGGAATACTAGTGTCTTGAAGAATATCTAGTCAAATATTATGTGCTGTCATCATGGCAAAGACAAAAGAAATCAGTTATTAGAAATGAGTTATTAAAACTATTATATTTAGAAATGTGTCTCCATTCCATTTCCTTCTTTCCATTAAACAGAAATTGGTGGAAAAAAATATGCAAGAGGCCTAATAATTCTGACTTCAACTGTATGTTTCCCACAGAAATGATGATCTGGATTACCTGCTCTGATTTCAGCTGTCCTAGAAAGTCTTCTTGGCTCTTTCTTGTGTTACTGCTTGGACTTTATTAACAGAAGCGCACATAAGAGAATGCTATCATGTTGTCATGCAAAAAAAGATAAAATTGCAGTAGTACAGTTGAAATCAGAATAATTAAACCCCCTTTGAATTTTGTTTTCTTTTTTAAATATGTCCCAAATGATGTTTAACAGAGCAAGGAAATTTTCACAGTATGTCTGATAATATTTTGTCTTCTGGAGAAAGTCTTATTTGTTTTATTTCGGCTAGAATAAAAGCAGTTCCTAATTTTTTTAAAAACATTTTAAGGTCAGAATTATTAGCCCCTTTAAGCTATATATTTATTTCTCGATAGTCTACATGCAGAACAAACCATCATTATACAATAACTTGCCTAATTACTCTATCCTGCCTAGTTAACCTAATTAACCTAGTGAAGCCTTTAAATGTCACTTGAAGCTGAATACTAGTATCTTGACTAATATCTAGTCAAATATTATGCCCTGTCATCATGACAAAGAGAAAAGTGCATCAGTTATTACAAATGAGTTATTAAAACTATTATGTTTAGAAATGTGTTGAGGAAATCTCCGTTAAACAGAAATTGGGGGAAAAAAGTAAACGGGGGCGAATAATTCAGACTTCAACTGTTTGTACTATATGTATACATGTATGTATATATACATTAACTGGCTTAAATGAGTGAATCCCTTACAGATTTCTCTTTCAAATTAGTTCTGTCAAACGATTAATTAGATGCGATTATTTATTTTATTTATTTATTATGTATATATGTATGTGTGTATATTATATTATATTATATTATATGCAGGCGACACGGTGGCGCAGTGGGTAGCACGTTCGCCTCACAGCAAGAAGGTCGCTGTTTCGAGCCTCGGCTGGGTCAGTTGGCGTTTCTGTTTGGAGTTTGCATGTTCTCCCCGTGTTGGTGTGGGTTTCCTCCGGGTGCTCCGGTTTCCCCCACAATTCCAAAGACATGCGGTATAGGTGAATTGGGTAGGCTAAATTGTCCGTAGTGTATGTGTGTCAATAAGTGTGTATGGATGTTTCCCAGGGATGGGTTGCAGCTGGAAGGGCATCCGCTGCGTAAAACATATGCTGGATAAGTTGGCAGTTCATTCCGCTGTGGCGACCCCAGATTAATAAAGGGACTAAGCCGAAAAGAAAATGAATGAATGAATATTATATGCATTTATGTTTTTAATCAATGCAACTATGCACTGAGAAGTTTGTGATTTTTTTAAAAAGTTGACCATTTAAAGTCCGTATATTTTGGTTAGCTGCTTCAAGTGCTACGCAGAAAATGTTGGAACAGAGGTGGAAACTAGGGCTGCATGATATTGGAAAAATCTGACATTGCGATATTATGTTTTTCTGCAGTATATATTGCGATATGATTCTATGGTAACTAGATGATTTGAATAGCTTTATTTGTATTTCATTCATTTAGATTGATTGGGATGTTCTAAAAAACTAAGGGGTTTCTGGGGAGTCTAAAGGCTGGTTTATACTTCTGTGTTGAGTGATCGGCATGACCCACGGCGTCTGCCTTGCGCGTAGCCGTGCATTAATATTTCTGCGTGCTGTTTGTGTTGCTCTGCAATAACACTTCTGAAACGCTAGCTGGCAGTAGGTGTTTATGTTTTATGTTCGAGTTTCTTTGCATGTGTTTTGTTTTTTCTGAACGCTACCTTAATGTACAAGTAACTAAAACTCACTCATTCAGACGCGGGAACCGGCGGACGTGCAACAACTTTAAGGCCATAAGGTAAACCCAAAACAAGTTTCCATCTAGAGCTCCTTCACGGGACTCGACACTTGTAAACACTCGCTCTATCGGGCTCGTGGCTCTCAGCACCGCCCACACTAGTCACAGCTACAAAGCCGACCAATCACAGAGCTTGCGCTACGAGTTGTTGAGACATGTAGTTACATTTTTTGAGAGGTGCGCGTCGGCGTCAGCCACGGCGAGGGGTCTGCGATCACGCGAAGCCTGCGCCGGACCATGCGTGTGCACTTGATGCAGAAGTATAAATCAGCCTTTAAGCACTGGTGGTTGCATTCACTATTGGAAATACTGTACGGATCAACCATTCTAAACTGGACATTTTGACAGTGTGGAAAATCTATATATGCCACATCAAAGAAATCTTGCACCCTTTAACCCTCATCTGATACTACGAATGTCAAATTTAATGCCGTTTATTTAATTGCTTGGTCTAAACTACAGTTATCCTGTGATTGCTGTTGTGCAGATAACGGGGTTGGGGATATGTAGGGAGTAATAGCTGTTAAAAGTACTTTTCTATCTGATTGTAAAATATTATATATTCATTTTGGAAATCAAAACTGAATCACAAAACAAAAATTGGCCTTTCAAATCATTTCAAGTTGCATAAACATAAAAAACGCGACCTAGCTATAACAGATCATCTGCCTTGAGTTTAAAATGAATCTGATATGAACTTTTTCTTATATGAAGTTCGCTTATTTCTATAACTCGAATGAACAAGACCATGATCATGTCCTTTTTACGATGTAGAAGCACAATTGAAGTTGACAGTGACACTAGAGTTAAATGAATAGTTTCTGAATTGTAAAACGGGTTGACCACTGTGTATCTGGCTGGAAATGTTGTCCAGATATAATCTAATTAGTATTTGTTTGATCCTCATTTTTGCTTTCTGCTTCTGTGTTTCTTCAGTCTGTGGTTTTGGCGTGAACTAAAAGTGGATCTGATCAAAAGAGGATTTTGTTTTTGAGTTTCACACACCGATGGTTTGGTTTTGCCTGAGTGTCCCATGTGATATCTTAAACAGTAATGCTAATATGCTTTATAGCAAGCGTTGAGCAAGCTGACACTATTTATTATGTAAATGTAGAAACAAGTATGAAGCCGTCTGATTATCAGCGAGTTATATGGGTCAAAGATGAAAAGGGTTTCAAGTATGAGAACCATAAAAGTGCAGTGCAGCTTTAAAACTTTCTCTGTTCATTAGTGTGTGTGTCCTGGTTATTTTTCAGTGATTTAATGAGTGAGTTAATGAGTAAATGAATAAAAAAATGAATGAATGAATGAAAAAATAAATAATTTAATGAATGAATGAATGAAAGAATAAAGGAATAAATAAAGGAATGAATGATTGAATAAAAAAATGAATGAATAAATAAATGAAAAAAATGTATGGATTAAAAAATGAATAAATGAATAAAATAATTCATGTGTAAGTGAATGAATAAAAAAATGAACAAATAAATGAATGAATGAATAAATTAATGAATATATTAAAAAATGAATAAGTGAATGAAAGAATGAACAAATAAAATAATTCATCAATGAATGAATGAAAAAATGAATTAATGAAAAAATTAATAATAAATAAATAAATTAAGAAATCAATGAATAAATAAATGAATGAATGAATTAAAAAAATAATGAATGAAAGAATAAATGAATGATTGAATAAAATGAACAAATAAATAAATAATTGAACAAATTAATGAATTAAAAAATGAATGAATGAATAAATAAAGAATGAATGAATGAAAGATTAAAAGAATAAATAAATGAATGAAAGATGGACTAAAATTGAACAAATTAATAAGTAATTGAAAAAATGAATGAATTAAAATATGAATGAATTAATAATAAAAAAAAATGAATTAATGAATAAATAAAAAAATAATTAATAAATAAATTAATATATGAAGAAATGAATAAATAAATCAATGAATGATGGAATAAAAAAGAATAAATGAAAAAATGAATAAATGAAAAAATGAACAAATAAATAAATGAATTAATAAATTAATGAATAAATAAAAAATGAATGAATGAAAAAAATTAATGAAAAAAATGAATGAATGAATGAATTGATAAATGGATAAATTAATAAGGAAATTAAATAAATAAATACATAAATAAAAATAAATAAATTGAGTTAGTGAAAAAATTAATGAATGAAAGAATTAATGCAAAAATTAATGAAAACTGAATAAATTAATGAATGAACGAATAAATAAATTGATAAATGAATAAGAAAAAAACACAAATAAAAAAATGAATAAAAAAATTAAGTGAGTGAAAAAATGAAAGAATTAATTAATGAAAGAATTAATGGAAAAATAAATGAATAAATAAAGGAATGAATGAATGAATAAATAAAAATGAATAAACAAATGAATAAATAAATGATTGAAATGAATTAATTAATTAAAAATGACGAAAAAAAGAATGAATACAAAAAATTGACAAATTAACAAAAAAATGAATGAATGAATTGCGGCTGGAAGGGCATCCGCTGCGTAGAACATGCTGGAATAGTTGACGGTTCATTCCGCTGTGGCGACCTCTGAAATGGAGACAAAGCCAAAGGAAAATTAATGAATGAATCTTCTCTCCGTTAAACAGAAATTGGTGAAAAATATCAAGTAATTAAAATTGAACATGAGGGCTAATTATCAGCCGTTCGGCAGCCGTTACATTTACAGTAAGCGCTTTATTTATTATGTTTGACCATTAATCTACTTTAAAACAAGGGATTGATTTGTCAATAGTCTTTCTCTAGATGTTTGAAAGCTTAACGAAGGGCTTTTTTGAGTGATGAGTTGAGAACTATTGATCCTGTAATTAGTTTAGTGTCTGTCAAACACTCTCTGGTCTGTTATTATGAGTGTGTGATCCAGAATAACTGAACAACAGATCTCAGGTCAGGTTTCACACTGATCCGAGTCAAAGAAAGGCAAAAAAAGTGTCTTGTTTTTAGTCCAAATATATAAATATTCTTAAATCAAGAAGCATTTTGGCGATTGGGACAGGTTTGATTGTCCTCTTTTTAAGGATGTGTCTCTGTTGGAGTTGTCAGCTTTGAGTAATGGAGTCTCCAGCTTCTGTGGTTTCTGCATTAAACACTCTGTGCTGCAGATGCACATCCAGTTGGAGATGCAGATGGAGGTTGATGGATGAGGAAAGGTCTTGCAGATCCATCTATCAGGGATTAGCATTGACCTGTGAGGCGTCTCCGCAACACACGGCTGCATTAGCATACAAACACACCACAGGCTAGACGTTATATATACCCATCCATCCCTCTGTGGGGATTTCTAATTAATTGTATTATTTTTTTGGAGAGCCGAGAGGATGCACGTGCAGATATCGGCAGGGAATGTTGAGTTTATTGTGTTGTAGATAGCGCTGGAGTGCTCTGTTTTAGAAAATGATTTGATTGCGGTATTTTTGACCAATTTTGTGATTGCAGTTTAATGTTTTTTTTCCTCCCAAAGCTCTTTATCTTCTGTATTATTCTACAGCAACAAAGGCAAGCAATCAATTATTATTTAGTACGACCAAATGAGCTTATATGACCTTTGATTAGTAGTGTTGTTATTTGTATGTTTTTAGTTTAATGCTTAAATAATGTAAATTATTTATTTATTTATTGATAATGATGCCATGAATAGGGGGGAGTCGTGGCCTGGTGGTTAGAGTGTTGGACTCGTGATCC
>CAIGQV010016226.1:1540196-1565976 GCA_903798115.1 Danio jaintianensis | reverse complement strand
ATAAATAAATAAATAGATGAATAGATGAGTAAATAAATAAATAAATAAATCAATCAATCTCTGGTATCCATCAGTTAATGTGATGCTGCGGATGAATCTGAATAATGCATGAATTATGAATATATGTATATGATTATGAAAACAAGTGTCTAAATCAGATTGGTGTGCGTCAGATAAAGTGTCCTGAATCAACACACAGCCTGATGCTTTACAGCCGAAATGGAAACCAAATGTTGTGCGGGAACTGAAGCTGAAATATGTGCTGAATCGCAGAGGTGAACACACATAAATTTAGATTAAGCCATATGTCAGCCTCGCCGTCTGCTTGCACAATTTCCCACGGATTGAACAATATTCCATGAGTTATTTCTCTTTCCAAAACTCCAGTCAAACACCTCACCGTCAGTCCTCTTTCTGTGGGAATATTGCTTATTTAAAGCTGCAAGATATATATGTGTATCTAGTATCTAGTATATCTAGTGGTTGAATTGGGTATTACAGTCCAAATTCAAAATATCGGAGAGGTTTGACAACACAAATTGACAACACAAACAGGAGCGAGTGTGCCTGATGATACTTTAAGCTAATCAGCTAATGTTTACATTAGTTATATTTATATTAATTGATAATTAAGCTAATTGATTAACTCTCAATTTGCATTTCGGAGACGGCTGCTGTGTTCTGGAGGTCACATTTTTCAGCTGCGTCTGCATATATTGAGGCAACCTTCATTACTGAAATAAAATACGGTGCATTTTTCATAAAGGCAACCCAGAGTGCTGAAATGTAATTGGGAAAACTAGCAGTGGGCTGGTTATAGAGGCCAAAAACAATGACAGACATTCCTACACAGAATGCACGTTTTCAAAACAGAGTGACTGACTTCAGCCTCTTTCTGCAGGAAGATTGTTTATTTAAAGGTGCAAGATATATGACATCTAGTGGTTGCATTGGGTATTAGTCCAAATTCAAAATATCGGAGAGGTTTTTTTTTCATCCTGCTCCTCTGACGACTTCACGCAAAAGCAGGTTGCCAGATTGACGACACAAACATTAGTGACGATACTTTAAGGTGGTCAGCTAATGTTTACGTTTGTAATAATTATATTATTTGCTAATTAAGAACCACCTCATGTGTATTTTAACAACTCTGAGTTTGCATTTCGGAGGCGGCTGCTCTGTTCTGGAGGTCACATTTTTGTCTCTAGTATAAACAATTATGTTCACTTCACAGGTTTCTTAAAGTTGCAATATGTATGAACTAGGTATTGCACTCCTAATTCAAAATACTTTTCACCCAGCTCCTATGCAGTCTCAAAAATAATACATTTACGAAATAAAATTCATACACGCACAGCACAATTCACATTTACTAAATCCAATTTGTAAATTAAATACACAATTTATGAATACAACACACAATTTGTGAATTCACAAGTACAAATCATACATATTTTCGCCAAATGAATTAGATTTGTGTATTTACGAGTTGTGTTGTGAAGTTACGAATTGGATTTCGTAAATGTGAATCGTGCTGTGGATGTATGAATTATATTTTGTAAATGTATTATTTTTGAGACTGATCTGGCTCCATAGGATATGAGCCAGATCAGATTATTTATAAGCTCCTCCTATGACAACTTCACACAAACTTCACACAGGTTGCCAGATTGACGACACCATCGTCAGCGAGTATCGAGCCTATACACCGTGTCCTAGACGTGACAAAAGGAATTTTTTCCATGCTGAAAGGAGTTTTTGTCATAACATCACCTGAAATTTCTCTGAAATAATATAATTGGGTTAACTGGCAGTGGGCTAGTTATAGAGAACAAAACAAAGACAGATTCACTAGGTTAATTAGGTTAACTAGGCATTCATTCATTCATTTTCTTTTCTTTATTAATCTGGGGTCGCCACAGCGGAATGAACCGCCAACTTATCCAGCATTCTGATGAAAACCCTGAAGCCCTTTTTCACCAGTTCTTTTATCCAGTTAACCAGACATTATTCACTTTTTTTTTATAAAAGCGTAATTGACAGCCACAAGTCAGGGGTGGCGGACCCTGCTCCTGGTGCACCTGAAACATAATCAGAACGTAATCAAACATGTGAAGCGGCTAGTTAAGAGGTTCAGGGTTTCTGTAAAACACACTCTGAGAGTTAGTGAATACAGAACCCATTTCCCTGGACTTGCACTTGTTAGTTGTCCATGATTTTATTATTTTCAAGTTCAAGTTCAAGATCATTGCTGTGCTGTATTAGTAAGGATACTTAATATGGCAATATATAGAGAAGCCTTTAAAAACACACTTTAAAACTGAAAGTGAAGAGGTGTAAGTTAGTGGCATTAACTGAATAAAGATTGAAGAAGTTATTAATGTTGGTCAATCTTTAACTGTCTACATTGTACATTCCAAGTGATGAATGTGACAATTGTTAACATAATCTTGAATGATTTATTATTATTATTATTATTATTATTATTATTATTATAAACAAATAATAATCATAATAATCATAGTAGTAATAATAATAATAATTATTATTATTATTACTGTTATTATTATGACAATAGTAATTACTATTAATGATTTATTTATATATTTATTATAATATTAATATTAATAATAATAATTAGTTGTTGTTGTTTATAAATAATTTATTATTATTATCATCATCAAAATCATCTTCATTATTATTTTTTTTATTATTATGAACAACAAATAATAATAATAATTATTATTATTATTATTATTATTGTTATTATTATTAATATTATTATTGTTATAATAATAATAGTAATAATAATTAGTAGTTGTTGTTTATAATAATAATTATGAAGATAATGATATGATGATAATAATAATAATAATTATTATTATTATTATCATATCATTATCATTATCATCACATCATCATCATCTTTATTATTATTATTATTATTAGTAGTATTATCATCATCTTTATTATTATTATTAATAATATTATTATTATTTTAAAGAACTATAATAATAATCATCATTATCATCATCATTATTATTATTATTACTGTTATTTTATTATTATCATTGTTGTTGTTGTTGTTATTATTAATAATATTATAATTGTCATAATAATAATAATAATAATAATAATAATAATAATAATAATAATAATAAATGTATTATTATTATTATTATTATCATCATCATCAGCATTGTTAGAAAAAAAATAATTATTATTATTGTTAATATTATTATTATTATTATTTTATTGTTATTATTACTTTTTTCCTGCATTTGCATTTATGTTCTCTCAAATGTGAAGTTAAAGCAGTTAGCTTAAAAAGAAAAACAGAAATTGCAGTCCATGTCTGGAAGAGCTTCATTCTCTTCATTTAGTTGCGTTTGAGCTTAATTTTGGATGCAGCTTTACATCTCATTTGAGTGCGCTCTGCTTGCTATGCATGTATGTATGTATGCATTCTTTATTTTCTCCCATCTTGGGACTGGCAATTGAAAATAAATTAACATTCCAGCTCTTTTGTGCTCCGCTTCTTTAAGCCTGTCGAGAATACTTGGAGGCGAACCCTGAGAGGTCAAGCCACACTCACTCGTTGTCAATCTTCCTGGTTGACCCGCCCTCCCTTTTCTTTTACTTCACCATTCTTTTCTGGGGCCGTTCATTCAGTTCCTCCCTATCTTAGAAACAGGGACTTGTGCATTCTTTAAAGCGTCTCCTTCTCCAGCCTGAGACTGGAAGCTCTGGGAGAAACCAATTCACAAACACGGCCATATTTGTTGATCTTCTGTCCTCCTGGCTGCCACTTTAAAGTACACATGAAATCAAAACTAACCATATTGACTTTGTTAGCTTGCATTGCTAGTTCAGTGCTGAACAATTCATCCGCGCATGTCATTAAAAACCAAAACAATAGTTTACCCTACAATTGAAATCTGAAAATGCACTGTCTGTTTGTTTTCAGTTAAACTCTGAGATTACGTCTGTCTGGGATATTCAGCTGTCAGTTTTGACATCGCTATGACAACAAACAGAAATGGTGAGTAGGAGGAGTCTGTTAGGTTGTAAAAACTCTCCCCAAACCCTTTTCCAGATCTTTCTGAATGAAAAGCTTGCTTTACTACATCCAATCGGCTCACAGTAGAAAAAAACAAGCCACGCCCACTGTTTGTCATATTTAATATTTCCTCTAGGAACTGCGTCACAATGTGAAAAAAAATGGTCGCAGCTTCCGGTTCATGCGGACTTTGAGTTTACAGCACTGTGCAAAAGTCTTCAGTGACTAGTATTTTCACAACCACCAGCACCAACAACAACAGAAAACAATGGTTTTAAGAGTTATTTTTGTCTTTGCTGTAGCGCAGTGGTTGCTAGGCAGTTGCTATGGTGTTCTGAGTGGTTGCTAGCTGGTTGCTAGGAAGTTGCTAAGGTACTCCGGGTTTAATTGATGGTTCTCTATAGTTGCTAGGCAGTTGTGTTCTGAATGGTTGCTAGGCAATTGCTATGGTGCTGCTAGGGAGTTCTGAGTGGTTGCAAGTCAGTTGTGTTCCGAATGGTTGCTAGGAAATTGCTATAGTACTCTGGGTTTAATTGATGGTAATCTATGATTAGGCAGTTTCTATGGTGTTCTGTGTGGTTGCTAGGCAGTTGCTACAAAACTCAGGGTTTAAATGATGGTACTCGATGATTAGGCAGTTGCTATGGTGTTTTGCATGAATGCTAGGCAATTGCTAAGGCATTGCTAAGGTGTTCTGAGTGGTTGCTAGGCAGTTGCTGGGATTCTCCGGGTTTAATTGATGGTGCTCTATGGTTTCTAGGCAGTTGTTGTAGTGTTCTGTGTGGTTGCTTGGCAATTGCTAAGGTGTTTCTAGGGTGTTCTGAGTGGTTGCTAGCTGGTTGCTAGGGTTCTCTGGGTTAATTGATGGTACTCTATGGTTGCTAGGCAGTTGCTATGGTGTTCTGAGTGGTTGCTAGGCAACTTCTAAAGTGTGGTATGGTGTTCTGAGTGGTTGCTAGGTGGTTGCTATGCGGTTGCTAGGGCACTCTGGGTTGTTACTAGGCAAGCCTCATTTACAGGGTTCACTTAAAAAAATGATAGTAACATTACTTAAAAAAAGTAAAATGTAAACAGCCAATGGACGTGAGGCGTAGTCTTATCCACTTCTAGCCACTTCTGCTGACGGAGGGTCTGTGGGCATGGCTCTGTGGTATTGGCTGTGTTTCAATCTAATACAGCAAAAGCTAATAATTTACAGAAATATAGCCTAAAAATCAGACTGAAAGAACCAGATCAATTAAAAACACGTGCTTTATGAATAGGCTAATCGAAGCATTGACTAATGAAATGATCAGTGACGTAACGTCCTGTTTTGGTTTGTTTTGATGTGTTTGTTCTGTGTTGTGTTCATATTTCAGTCAGATTGCTCTGGAGTTCCTCTAGATGGGTTAATCGTTTAACGCTTGCCAATTGGCTCAGATGGCGTCTTTCACACTTACTGAAATGAACCACACAAACAGCGCGATCGCACCAGAGATCGTTTTAATCAAATCAAACCTGCCAAGTATGAACACACCCTCAGTTTGGGGGAAATGCTCTTCATCTCTTTCTCCTTTAACCTGTGGAGATCCTCAGGGCTCTGTTTCAGAAAGCAAGATAAGTGAAAAATCTGAGCATGTTAATCCTGAAATGAGGAAAACTCTGGTTGGTTATTGGTTGTTGGTTATTATTAGAGTTGGTTATTATTAGTGGTGTAACGGATCACAAATGTCGCCACCTATTGGTTAAATAATGTGATTGCTGCCTACAACTTTCATTTTTGAGCGTCGTTAAATGCATATGACGGTGATTTTAATCTTTACCATAAACATCAGTGGTTTCATCTGAACCATAAACCGTTCTCCCAGTACATCCGTGTTATTTGACTGTTTGTAACTTCATAACTAACTCAAAAGACTAAAGACTGAATCTCTTTCTTGATTTTTGCGTTTTGACTGCAGCGATTGGAAGTATTAATAAACATATGCAATTCACCATCATTTATAATTTATGTTGTGGGGGTGTTGAGATCCTGATCTTTTAATGATTAATCGTGCAGCTTACATTGAATGCATTAATGCAGGATAAACAAGTAGTGACAGAAAACACCTTTAATAACCTAAGAAACCCTCCACATCCCGAATAACCCACCACAACTTCTTCCATCATCATTATATTTTACAGGAAAGCTTAAATGCTTTCATACGTGTGATTTGAGTGACACGAGAGGTGATCTTTGCGATCGTTACAAATTTAGGAATAATCTACGAGTAAAAAAATGTGTTAATCCGCTGGTCACTTGTGTTTCCGAAGCATGTGTTGTGTTCTGTACGAATCACGGATCAACCGTGATCCGTTACACCCCTAGTTATTATTAACTCTGGTTAATAATAACATCAACACTGTTTATGTTTTATATGAATGTGAACTGTCAACGATTTATATGAAGGTAAATTTACATTCAGGTAGCAATAAACACCATGCTAATCAAGGATCCTTTTAACGGAAACAAGCAAAGGAAAGTAAACCGGTCCCAAAACAGAGCCCTGGGGTCTGTTTTCATTTAATTCTTATCATCTGCATATGGGACAAGTTTAATTTTTAGCACTGTTATAATATGGGCGGCATGGTGGCTCAGTGGTTAGCACTGTGGCCTCACAGCAAGAAGGTCGCTGGTTTGAGTCCCAGCTGCGCCAGTTGGCATTTCTGTGTGGAGTTTGCATGTTCTCATCGTGTTGGTGTGGGTTTCCTCCGGGTGCTCCGGTTTCCCCCACAGTCCAAACACATGCGCTATAGGGGAATTGATGAGCTAAATTTGGACGTAGTGTGTGTGTGTGTGTGTGTGTGTGTGTGTGAATGAGTGTGTATGGGTGTTTCCCAATGCTGGGTTGCAGCTGGAAGGGCATCTGCTGTATAAAACATATGCTGGAATAGTTGGCGGTTCATTCCGCTGTGGCAACCTCTGAAATAGAGACTAAGCCGAAGAAAAATGAATGAATGAATGAACTTTTCCCAAATCATGCAGCCCTAATAAAAAAGAAGTACCCTTATTTGTACTATGATTTACATGACCAACTCAGAAAATATAATTTCCAACTCTCATTGCAGAAAATATCAATACATTTCAATTTGTTAACCTATAGAGCAAAAAAGACCAAATACTTTTACCTTAAAATTTCTAAGTAGTGTATTAATTTTAAGTGAGCATAACTTAAAACAGTTTGTATATGCAACTTCTGAATAAAGTAAACTTCAGTACCGTTGACTCAAAATAATTAGTTGTGTTAACTTCTTATTAGTGTTCACATTACTAGGAAAATATTAGGAAACTGATTGCCTTAAAATGATCAAGTAAGCTGAACTAAAACATTTAAGACAAAAACCAATAACTACACTTCTAAAACATTTTTATTGTCTAAATATTGTGCAGTGTAACAGGCATCCATCAAATCAATCAATCAGACGACACATCAATCACCTTAAACAGTCTATACACGTCTTTATACATAGTTATTACTTTCTCAGCATGGAAAACAATGCAATGCACATGCAGCATGAACAACAGACCTTGTAAAACATTTAGCATCTGCGTACTGCAAAAATACAATATAACACTTTATAGCAAGTCATTTTCAACCCAGGGTTAATGTAATAATAATAATAATAATAATAATAATTCATTCATTCATTCATTCATTCATTTTCTTTTCGGCTTAGTCCCTTTATTAATCTGGGGTCGCCACAGCGGAGTGAACAGCCAACTTATCCAGCATATGTTTTTACGCGGCAGATGCCCTTCCAGCTGCAACCAAACACTGGGAAACACCCATACACTCTTGCATTCACACACATACACTGTGGCCAGTTTAGCTTATTCAATTCACCTATAGGGTATGTGTTTGGACTGTGGGGGAAACCAGAGCACCCGGAGGAAACCCACGCGAACACGGGGTGAACATGCAAACTCCACACAGAAACGCCAACTGACCCAGCCGGGGATCGAACGAGCGACCTTCTTGCTGTGAGGCGATCGTGCTACCCACTGAGCCACCGTGACGCCATAATAATAATAATAATAATAATAATAATGAATCTTTTATTATTTATTATTATATACATATTATTTTATTTATTTATTATTATTATTATTATTATTACACTGTAAATCCCCCGATAAGTTAACTCAAACTGTTTGAGGAAACCGATTGCGGCAAACCATTTAAGTTTTAAAACAAAATGGTTTGAGTACTGTAAACTTATATATTATATATGTCACATACACATATATCATTTGTGTTATCATCAAACTTTTAGAGTATTAGTAACTTAAACATTTTAAGTTCAGTTATCAAATCACTATTAGGTCAATTAACTTAAACGAATTAAGTCCAAACAACTATATAGCTACTCAAATGGTTTAGTATTCCTTCTAGTATTAGAGTTAAATTAACACAAAAAATATAATTAATTCATTCATAACTCGTTTGATTAGAGTTCTGCTTAATATAATCAGTTTATGAGTTACCATAACTCTTTTTTTATTGAGTCAAAGTAACTTTAAAGCAAATTCTAAGTTAAACTAACTTATTTCATTTAGTGATTTTCACTGTTAGGTTTTACAGTGTATATAAATATTTTTATAATATCATTTACTATTTAATCATATAAATATTTATATATATATATTCATTTTGAACATCAAAGAATAAAAAAACCCTCAGATTTATTATGCTTATGTCTGATTATGCTTAAGTTTTAATTCTTCCACCTGTTTCCTTAGTTCCCTCATCACCGTTAATGTAAATACATATTATTGTAAGTCAAGATTACTTGAATCTATTTAGTTTAACAACTTAATGTGCTAAAAAGTTGGGATTACTTGTTTAAATATTGTAAGGTGAACTAACTTATTCATAATAAGTACTTGCACTTAATTTTATTAGCGAGAACAGCTATTGCTTTTTACAGTGTATACATTAATTAATCAGTTAATTAAAAACACATCCTATTACTCCTGTATTGATTTTATTATCACATTGTTTACTGACTTTACGCAGAATCTAATGTTGTTATTTGTCTTCAAAGGAGAATTTCTGATTTAATTAGTTTACATCAACCTTTCTGATCTCTTCGCTCCAGTGATCAGTGCTGTATCTTGCTCCTGAAATGTAAAAATGATGGAGCTTTTCTTCTTGCTGGTAGACTCTAGAACAAGCTTGCCTTACAAAAACATCTCCCACATTTTGGGGCATTTCAGTGATCTTTCATTTTTTTTGAGCTGGTGTTTTTGACCTCATGCATATGATTGCTTGCTCAACTTTGATGCACAGCTCTTTTGAGTTAGCTTGAGTTATGGAGTTCTGAAATGCTTCGATTTATTACAGATTTCCAGCACTGGCTCGCATTATGATTTGTGACACTAGATTTTTTTCTCATTCTTCATGTTTGACTTACTTCATGTGTGTGGAAGTGAATTCCACGTCTCTACTTCATGCATACGGAAAGAAAAAAAACTCAACGCCTCAGTCAGGAATGGCGCAAAGCTCTCTAATGCTAATCGTTTAATCCCTTTATTTCAAGTCAGGACAAATCCAGTCCGAAATCTGCCAAACAGAATGGTGTTTATGGAGATGATAATGGTTGGCTCCTGCGATTTTTAAGCCTCCAGACATAAAGCGAGCATGTTTCTCGGCTGTGTGAGGGTTTCGGACGCAGTGATGAAGAGAAATAAACTTTTTTTTTTTTCTTTCTCAGACTCTTTTACTCCTCCACGTCTCTGCAATCTCAGCAGGGTGTGCGCTTTTTTTTCACCAGGTTATGTCCATGATTGCAGATTATTAAAGTGCAGCCCTGTGCCAGCCTTAGTGCAAATCTACAAGCAAGGAATGTTTTGAGTGCTAATCCCATCATGCAGTGCGCTGGAGGATTTTCCTACCTGAATGCGCCGTCTGAGACTTTAAGGCTGATTAGCTTTATTTGATTATGCGTCGATTCCTCTAATTTGCCGTATTAGGGAGAGACAAACATATTCAAAGTTGTTTTTGTTTTCTTTTATTAAGGAATTTTTGGTGAGATATTTTACAATGCAAAAATGAATGGTTATTTGTGACAGTACGGATGGGTACCGAAACTCGGTACTTTATCGGTATCGGTGCTACATTATAAAAGACCAAAGTATCGATAAGCTCTGACGTTAGCGGTTCTGCTATTGGTACTGGAGAATTATTGCTGAATAAACATTACTTACAGTAGCATAATTTAACTGACCTACCTTTTCTAATTTGCGATATTTGATATTCGTCTGCACAGTTGGCAATCTCACATGAGAAATGACGCGCTCAATAGAAACACGAGCAAGTATAAAAGCCTTCACAGTTCTCGCCATATACACATAGCTTGCGACACAGACTCGCGCGCACACAGCTCGTAAGCTTGCTGAGTGAACCAAACGGGTTGTATTTCCCGAGTGGACAGCGACAATGCCCGCAACAAGTTGTTTTCTTGTATAAGCGGAAACGCAAGCAATCTGGCTAAGTGAAAGCATCTTTCAAAAGTGTGAAGTGTTGGCTGGTAGAAAGTTTTCTCCAAATGAATTTATTTATAAATTGGATATAAACGCATGAGCTTACAATAATAATAATTAAAAAATCTGTAAATGTAAAAATAAATCGCATCGCAACTGCAATTGCGGTGTCAGCCTGTGTAATTATATGATGCTTTTAATGTACTTTTAATTAATGTTCCAAAAGACATAAACATCACAAAAGAGAAGAAAAAACTGTCTGGGTTATTTTTATTAACCTTGTCCTGTATGCAGATGATAAGAAATAAACTTGTTAACCTCCTTATGGAAACGGACCTCAGGGCTCTGTTTGGGACCTCTTTACTTTATACGTTTCCATTAAAAATATCCCTGATTAGCATGGTATTTATTACCACTTGTTTTTAAAATATACCTTAAAAGAGGTGCAAACTACTGATGTAAAGTGTTGGCTGGTAAAAAGTTTTCTCCAAATGAATTTATATATAAATTGGATATAAATGCATGAGCTTACAATAATAACAATAATTTAAAAATCTGTAAACGTAAAAATAAATCGCATCGTAACTGCAATTGCGGTGTCAGCCTGTGTAATTATATGATGCTTTTAATGTACTTTTAATTAATGCTCCAAAAGACATAAACATCACAAAAGAGAAGAAAAAACTGTCTGGGATCTTTAGAGTTTATAGTGATGCTATTCGGCGTTCATTGTGTCCCTGCTAGTTATTTAACGGCAAGTCCAAGTGTTCGATTTTTAAAATGACAATCATGAACAAAAACAACATTAATGCATTGTCAAAATTGGCACGCAGAAGCGGTGACTGATCTCCAGTACATCTGTGGAGGACAGAACATCTCCTATAGCCAGCTTTGTGATGAAACATAATTATATTTTGTCTACCGCGTCGGACGTTTTGTTCTTTCTCTCTTCATCAACGTCCGTGGAAGCTGTGAAAAATGGCAGAGTGTTTATATTTAGGTTCATTATAAAATAATCATTGCACATGATGAGGAGGAAGGCTTTGATGAAGCACACTTCAAAGTGCAACTTTACATGTGATCCCCTACCTGCGCTGTAAACGCTGAGCCCATGCATTGTGAAGTATATATACATAATTTTTAGTATTTAAGAGAAAGATGAAAGAGTTATTTAGTTTGTGGGTGGGTGTTTGTTTGCGCACATGCGTGTCAGTGGGAATGAATCTGCGGACAAAGTGAGCGTGACATGTCATCTGTCTTCAACGTTTGGCATTGTGTTATAATGAGCTCGGGCTCCCCAAGGTCTCACATATTACCGTTTGCCAATGCAGACAAACAGTCTGACTGCATATGTCTCTGTTAGATAACAGCAAAAAAAAAGCGAAAGCACACAAAAGAGAGGTGATTTTAAAAGTTTAGCCGCTCAACTCATTGCCATAGTAATTGTTGTCTTGGTGGAAGGAATATGTGAGATCCGCCTGTAATCCATATAAACGCAGTGAAAGTAAAGATATGAGAATGACACTCAGAGATTAAAAGTTAAATGCCGTTTCCCTTGAAATCCATTATATTCGGTATTTACATTTATGCTTTTCACTGCATCTTGAATGCAATGCATCTCTTTGGATAGAAGCATCAAAGTTCTGTAAGATCATGCTTTCAATGAGAATACAGATTTAATGCACTGTAAAAAATGCTGGGTTCCACACAAGTCCTTCAAGTTAACTTAATAATTTTATCAAATTTAAGTGGATTGAACATAAAACATCTCCCCGTGTTGGCGTGGGTTTCCTCCGGGTGCTCCAGTTTCCCCCACAGTCCAAACACATGCGGTATAGGTGAATTGATTAACTAAATTGGCCGTAGTGTATGTGTGAATGAGTGTGTATGGGTGTTTCCCAGTACTGGGTTGCGGCTAGAAGGGCATCCGCTGTGTAAAACATATGCTGGAATAGTTGGTGGTTCATTCCGCTGTGGCAACCCCTGATGAATAAAGGTACTAAGCCGAAGGAAAATGAATAAGTGAATGAATGAACATAAAATAATTAAGTTGTCCCAAAAAAAAGCCTTAAGAATTGTGTTGTTTCAACTCGTTTGAAATAAGTAGTTTGAACAAGCAGTAAAAGTCATTTTTTAGGGTGAACATGCAGTATTGGTCAAAAGCAAATCTCGATCCATGGAGGGCTCCAGATCTGCCGAGTTGATCTACAACCAGATTTAATTCACATCTGCTTAGTAGTTTCTAGTCCTGATTACTAGATTACAATCTCGATTAGTTGGATCAAGTGTGTTTGATTAGGACTGGAGCAAAAATGTGCAGCGAATCGAGAAATCTCCAGGAATCGAGTTTGAGATGTTGTGAATAACTAAAGATCCAGATGAGTTATTAATAAAATAATGCACTCTGGAAGTGGGGATGTGGCCACGACAGGAATCAGTGCATTATTTTTTAAATTATTCAACAACCCAGATTTAATCATTTTGGTTTACAGATGGTTTACGGAAAATTCTGGGCTGAAATCGAACAAAACCAAAAATTCTGGATGCACTTGAAAAAAACTCAAACAGGAAATGCTTTGTAATAATGATTTATTATTTTATTAAATTATATAAAGTACATTTATAAGACTTAAATTAGACTGATTAAAAAAAAAAAAAAACTAGCCAATAAAATAACGTTTTATATAGGTCAAATTTAGGGCATCACGGTGGCGCAGTGGGTAGCATGATCGGCTCACAGCAAGAAGGTCGCTGGTTTGAGCCTTGGCTGGGTCAGTTGGCATTTCTGTGGGTTTCCTCCGGGTGCTCCAGTTTCCCCCACAGTCCAAACACATGCGCTATAGGTGAATTGGGAAGGCTAAATTGTCCGAAGTGTATGTGTGTGAATGAGTGTGTGTGGATGTTTCCCAGTGATGGGTTGCAGCTGGAAGGGCATCCGCTGCGTAAAACATATGCTGGATAAGTTGGCGGTTCACTCCGCTGTGGCGACCCCAGATTAATAAAGGGACTAAGCTGAAAAGAAAATGAATGAATAGATCAAATTTAAGTAAAATTTAACTCAACTTAAAATGTACTGTCAATGAAATGTTATTTTATTGCCTTGTGTTTTTTAAATATCAGTGTAATTAAAGTTACTGTGTTAAAGGACAACACTAGTGCTACAGCAAGCAGTGGGAACAAGTATACTACATAGAAATGTCCTGTTGATGTGTTATTTGAGTGGTCTTGCAGATGCGTACACTGTAAAAAATATCTGTAAATTAGCAGTTTTCCTGAATTTTGTGATTTATTTACTTATTTTTTATTTTCCCCCATTTATTTATGCTTTTGAATTAACCTTAAAAAAGTTGGAAAAAGTTACTTTTATTGTCATTTTTACTAGTTTGCAGTGCTATATTGTCTGGGTTGGTGTTGTATATTACACTACAAACACCTTGTAATAAGCTGCCAGTACATTTTCTGTCATTTTACAGACTTATTTCTCTAGATATTATTTCTTATATTATTTCAAACGACTAATATGTCACTAAAAGCCACTTTGTTGAATTGTAGAGTTGAATTTTCAACATCAAAAGTCGACAGAGAAGAGATCAACATCCCATAATGCAATTCACAACTCGTAAATAAACAGAAAACACTTGCGAATCACAAAATACAGAAATCGTTAATTAACATATATTTTTTACAGTGTATATAAGTATACGTTTACATGAGCAAAATATCCAGAGAGTGGAATAATAATGCTCAGTTTGTTCGGCATGGCACAAGCCATTGAAATGAATGGGTTTCATAGCGCAGTGCTTTTCATGTCTAGTGTGAAAGCTGCTTTATATTGCACAGTGTCTATGGCTTGATGGAGAGTAAAATGAGTGTTGAACACTGCTGGGCAGTATGGCACAGTATAACCTTTTTCAGCTCATATTTTTTGCCGTTTTTCTCTTTCGGCCACAAAAAAAGGTCTCACTTAATGTTAGGTGGCCTTAACTACTTTGTACTTGCATCAAAAATTGGTTTAGGGACAGGTTTGGTGGTATGGGTAGGTTTAAGGGTGGGTTAGGGTGTAAGGGATGGTTAACAGTGAAAAATGTAAATACACAAAAATAATTACATATGCAATTACATGCACGTATTTAATCAATCATAAGTACTATGTAAAAACATGTATTTACACAATAAGTTACTAATTTTAGTGTAAGTACATATTAGTTAAGGCCACCTAATATAAAGTGGGACCAAAAAAATTATCTGTCTGGTCTGAATGATCCCTAGTCTGGTTACCATATAGAGGCATTGTTCAGATGTTTTATTACAACACAAGTTTTTGTCCTTAAAATGCTCTTGTGTGTAGGACTAATTTACTACGCATCTCATCCCAAGCCTCCGTTACTAATTCCAAAATGTCATTTTAGAGCTTGTAACGCAGGCTTGAGCCCGACTGATATGCAGACTAATGCGGTTATTAGAAAGCGAACGAGAGAGAGAGAGTGTGTGTGTGTGTGAATTACCTGAATCTGTGCTTCTCTACTTACAGCGATAAGTTTAAAGAGATCATGAAATGGAGAATCAGAATGTTCTTGATTTTCAGAACTGTCCTCCTTGTTGAAAATACGATTCCTTATTTTCTAGCCTGTCGAAACACCCAGATTTGTGATCAGTAGAATAGGGGTGAGGTGAAATTTTAACCATGTCCAATATTTAACCGACAACAAAAACAAACTGAAACACGATTTGCTTTCTTGTTTCTGTACGTTTTGTGTGTTTGGAGAAATAGCAAGTCATATTTTGGCTACACAGAGGGAAACGTGTCGCTCCGTGACCTTACTCTATTGTTAGTTATGCAGAAAACTCTGTATTTTTAACGAGCTGAAAAGAGTCACTCCTCTGTTTACATTAGATTGGCATCAGTTAACAGTGAAGAAAACCCGTTTGCATTAAATTGAAGATGTTTGCCTGTAATGTTGACCATTGGCTCTGCACACCTTTACCTCAATTTACTGCTTCAGGTTTATCAGGCCTCCAGAAGCGTGTGCTTTGCATGTAAATGACTTTGAGGTACCATTCCAAAGAGGCCCATGTTTTTACTTTTACTGCTGCCTGCTGGTAAAATGATGCTGGTCTTCTGAAGAGAAAGACTTATTTCTTTTGGTTTGGCTTGAATACAATATATATATATATATATAAAAAAAAAAATTAAACAATGATATGTTTAATATTGTTCGCCTCCTTTTTAATTGGCTACAGAACAAACACTTTAAGCTGAATACTAGTACTGTGCAAAATAACTTGTAAACTATTATGTACTGTCATCATGGCAAAGATGAAATAAATTAGTTATTAAAACTATTATGTTTAAAAATGTGTTAAAAATAATTACGATTTCACAGGGCTAATAATTTAGTCTTCAACTGTATATGTTGTTGCTGTTTGTTGATTTGGTTTGCGTCTGTTGTGTTTATTTGAATAAAACCGTCTGCTAAGTAATTACATGTAAATATAATAACTGAACCTCCAAACACTTACAGCAGCACTTTTATTTGTGATGAGAGAATATGTGCGTGTGGAGTATTGAGGAAACTCCTCTGATTGGCTCGTGCATTAATCAGATATCTAAACAATGTCCGCAGAAAATTCTGAGCTGAGACTGAACATTCTGGATGCACTTGGCTGAAAAATGAAATTTAAAATGCATTGTAATAATTATCTATCATGTTATTAAATAACATAAAGTAAATTTGTAGGAGGGGCGGCACGGTGGCTCAGTGGTTAGCACTGTCGCCTCACAGCAAGAAGGTCGCTGGTTCGAGTCCCGGCTGGGCCAGTTGGCATTTCTGTGTGGAGTTTGCATGTTCTCCCCGTGTTCGCGTGGGTTTCCTCCGGGTGCTCCGGTTTCCCCCACAAGTCCAAAGACATGCGGTATAGGTGAATTGGGTTAGCTAAATTGTCCGTAGTGTATGTGTGTGAATGAGTGTGTATGAATGTTTCCCAGTGATGGGTTGCAGCTGGAAGGGCATCCGCTGCATAAAACATATGCTGGATAAGTTGGCGGTTCATCCCGCTGTGGCGACCCCAGATTAATAAAGGGACTAAGCCGAAAAGAAAATGAATGAATGAATGAACTTAAATTATACAAATATACAATATGTATTTATTTATTTTCTTTTATTTTCTTTTATTTTTTTATTCAATTACTAAAAATGGCATTTTTGCCCAAAAATTCAGTGTCATAAGAATAATTAAAAATATTTAGCTGCAAATTGATTATTTTTTTATTCATTTTGTGGGGTGTTTTTGTACATTTTGCATCAATTCCTCATTATTTCCTCAAGCACTAGTAGATAATCCAAATTTACTGACTATAGATCAATTCATAGAAGTCATAGAAACCAGAAAATACTGTTGTAGATTAATTAAAGACATATTAAATGACTGAACTAAGTGCTTTGGAAATATAATGTAATGTAATGTATGCCCCTATGTTTTAGTGAGACCACAAAAGCATACTTAAACATATATTTGACTGCAGTTTTAGGTGAAATAAACACTAGGGGGCAGTATAACATCAACATATGTTCCTTTTCACACTAATGATTTTTACAGGGACATATTACTGACGAATAAAGGATTATTTTCATGCAGTTCTTTGCACAACACCAAATAAACACCACAAAACATCTTAGCGCTGTCTATGATTTGTAATGAACATGTTTGCGTCACCTATCTGTCTCCATATGGACACTTTTCTGGCGTCTGCTCGTAGCTCACTTTGTAAAGTGTTGTGTTTGTGCTGCAGAGTGCTCGTGTTTGAGTCCGGTGAAGCACGCTTCCACAAAAGAGAGAAAAGTAATGTAAAATCAAGGTAAACTATGTGTTTGCAGTGCACTTTTCTCTTCCATCTGCTTCTGAAAACACTATTGGTTGGGTTTAGCTCAGTGTTTTGCTAGCTGATCTGTACCACAAGCTTCACCTTCTTCTGGACGTCTACAAGAAGGACGTGTATCTGAAACGTACAGCAAAACACACCCTAAGTAACATATGTCAGATTCGCAAACATCTAAACAGCGCCCTCTAGTGGATTTGTCGTCAGAAACGTGTAATGAAATGTACCCGGAGCAACGTATTTTGCATTCCTCAACAAATGTAGTCTGAGTTATGTATTTGCATTCCCTAAAAATAGCTACTATACTACTGCAGGCCTGTAGTGCTAGTTTTTTTGTCTGTGTTTTGTCTGTTCTGTTCATCAAGGCTACATTTATTGGATCAAAACACCGTAATGGCGACCGAGTCACAATCTAGCATGCTGGCTGTGAGTTTTGCACACACAAGCAAGTCTCATTTTCTCTAGAAAAACTTGTCCTGTAATTGAGATTGATTTACACTCTCCTGGTCTTTCTCACACCCAATTGAAGTTCTGAAGCAAAATTGATATGAGGCGGTTGCTTTCATCTTTTGTAAAGTAAAACAAGCTTGCTTTCCAATATTCTTTGTTGTGTTCTGACACAAGGCGAGGATGCACAATATGGCTTTATACTCGAGGAGGTTTTGGTTGGTAATAGAAATTTACATTTAAATGCTCATGCTCATATTTCTTGTTATATTTAGGTTACTTTTAATCATCTAATACTCACTTTTTGTCTCGCTTAATGGTAGGCCTGTCACAATAATTAATATTTGGACTTATCGACATGGCCTCAATCATTTTTGGTGATGCAATATACACTCACCGGCCACTTTATTAGGTACACCTTACTAGTACCGGGTTGGACCCACTTTTGTCTTCAGAACTGCCTTAATCCTTCTTGGCATAGATTCAACAAGGTACTGGAAATATTCCTCAGAGATTTTGCTCCGTTATGGTGATAGCATCACGCAGTTGCTGCAGATTTGTCGGCTGTACATCCATGATGCGAATCTCCCGTTCCACCACATCCCAAAGGTGCTCCATTGGATTGAGATCTGGTGGCTGTGGAGGCCGTTTGAGTACAGTGAACTCACTGTCATGTTCAAGAAACCAGTCTGAGATGATCCATGCTTTATGACATGGCACTCTTCTGCAGACCTCGGTTGTAACGAGTGCTTATTTGAATTACTGTTGCCTTTCCTTCTGCTGGAACCAGTCTGGTTATTCTCCTCTGACCTCTGGCATCAACAAGGCATTTGCGCCCACAGAACTGCCGCTCACTGGATATTTCCTCTTTTTCAGACCATTCTCTGTAAACCCTAGAGATGGTTGTGCGTGAAAATCCCAGCAGATCAGCAGTTTCTGAAATACTCAGACCAGCCCGTCTGGCACCAACAACCATGCCACGTTCAAAATCACTTAAATCACCTTTCTTTCCCATTCTGATGCTCGCTTTGAACTGCAGCAGATCGTCTTGACCATGTCTACATGCCTAAATGCATTGAGTTGGCCATGTGATTGGCTGGTGTACCTAATAAAGTGGCCGCGGAGTGTATATCACCCATACATAAAAAAAAAAACTATTTCAGCAACATTTTAGCTGATTGTGATTATCTCTATTGGAGGTGTCAGTGTCAGTATGGTTAAAAAAAAAAAAAACTGTAGCATTTACTCTAAATTACTATAGTATATTCTCATGTGGGTGTCTGACAGCTGAAAATAGATCTGGTAGCAGATATCGCAGCCTCTGTTACTTTTTACCTCGCACTTTTTTGTACTTGCATCGTGATGATATTAAATTGTCATTCTGGCATTATATAATGATGTGTGGCATAAAATGGTCTTAAAATGACAATAATATAGTTTATCGCAATATATTTTGGTGCAATATATCGTATGACAGAAAACAGATGTCGTGACAGGCCTACTCATAATGAACGAATGAATTGATATGAATGAGTTTTCTCATAATGAACTCACTCAATTTGTTGCAAAACATTGATTTCTTTTTTCTGTTTAACTCAAAAGAAAGTACAGTAGAAGTCCAAATTATGTGAAATTTTAATTAGTGTAAAAAGGTTTCCCAAGTGCTGTTTAACATAGAGATGGAAGTCAGTGGTTACCGGTTTCCAACATTATTTAAGGATATTTTGAAGAACATTAGAAACCTGTAACCATTGACTTCCACAGCAGGAAAAACAAATGCTATGGAAGCCAATGGTTACAGGTTTTCAGCAATTATCTTCTTTTGTGTTCCAGAAACTCATAAAGGTTTGAAACAAGTAAATGATAGCAGAATTTTCATTTTTTTTAGGTGAACTATCCCTTTAAAAGAAGTATTACAGCATAATTTTTTAAAATCCAGTAGTGTTTGGTGTGTATTACAGTCCTACCATTTGATAGCTCATTATAGCCACAGTATTAAAACATGCTGTAATGAATTCTCTGTTTAGCTTTAATACGGAGCCGTCGCTGCGGTTTAAACACTGCTCATTTTTTAGTAATGCTCTTGATGTGCAGTTTGATAAGTGTGTAATTCAGCGTTATCTCTTCTCCGAGGCTGTCGACCCCTCTGAGATGTTTGATCTGCTCGATAGTGCTTTCAAACAGAATATTGTGTGTGGAATTTAAATGGGTCGAATCCGTCGTGTGGTTATGATGAGCTTTGTGCTGTCGGTGCGTCTCTGATCAGAGCAGATTGAGGGAGACTTCAGTCGGAAAGCTGGTTTTATTATGGTTCCTCTGTTGTTTATGTGGAGTATATCACTGACAAAAAAAAAAAACTTTTTTTTTTTAAGGTAAGTGGTTGCACACAATTTATATGAGTTTAAATAACCAAATTAAGTTGAACTTTAATGAATTAAATTTGTTCGTTTAAATTCAGCCCATATCAATTGTTTGCAACCACTTACCTTAAAAATGAAAATGTAATAAATCCAATGAATCATTTTTATCAGTGCTGCACGATATTGGAAAAAAATTGCGATATATATTGCAATTAGTGTTGTCACGATACTGGAATTCGATACCAATCGGTACTGAAATTTTAAAAACGTCCATTTCCCGCTGACATTTGAGCGCTGTTGTGTTCACGTGCTCAACAGAAATGACTGTGATTGGCCGTGAAGTTCATCAGTTCACCGAACTCACCACAGTTTACTGAGTGTAACCACAGATACAGGGACACTGGAGCGTTTCAAAGCCGCAGAGATCACCTGGTCTGTTTATAAGCTGACATACAAGTGATTTACTGATGAATCGACTGATCTTCGCGGCTTTAAAACACTCCAGTGCCCCTGTATCTGGGACTTTGGGCTTTACTATGGTCCATCTAGAATTTCATGCTAAAAAAATATAAAAATTTATACATTATAAAGATAATGAGAAAGAAAAATTGCACTGTGTTCAGTATTTGTTCTTTCATATACAAACTAGGCATGAGACAATAACAGTTTTCAAGGTTTACCGCAGTTTGGAAAAGTCAGGGTTTTAAAACCGCCAACATTTGCTGTTATACCATTCCTACGGTATATACAAGTTTGTTTTTTTGGGGGGGGTTTACGTGTTTTTTGCGACTTTTTTATTTAGTTTCTTAGGACAACAGTATCTCCAGCAGAAAAGGACCCTCCGCATCAAAAGCTACTGTTCCAAAATAATTTAAATGTTTCTTATACTAAAATATATTGTGTTTAATGTGGAAAAAAGTTGTTGTTTTTTACCCAGACGTTTAAAAAGAACATATTTTAGAGAAGTAATTGCAATATTGTGATACCGTGAAACTGTGATATTTTTATCCAAGGTTATCATACCGTCAGAATCTTATACCGGCCCATCCCTAACACAAACACATGAAATCAGTCATGTAATAACCTAGAAAAAAATATGCCTTGAAAGCCAAGTGTCTCATGAGTTTATATTTCAAATTTGATGAAGATAGCATGCAAAATGAGATTTCTGCTAAAAGTTTTCCGAGACTATATCGGTGTCCTTCTCTCCCTCGCCGTCAGAGGCACTCTCTCAAAGATGACCTTCCCAAACTAAAACAGTAACAGTTGCTGTATAATGTGGTCTACATTCACAGTTCATGTATCTTTGGAAGGAAGACACTTTGGGCTTTACTATCCATCATCTAGAGCAGGGGTCACCAATCTCGGTCCTGGAGGTCCGGTGTCCTGCTGAGTTTAGCTCCAACCCTAATCAAGCACACCTGAACAACCTAATCAAGGTCTTACTATGTATACTTGAAACATCCAGGCAGGTGTGTTGAGGCAAGTTGGAGCTAAACTCAGCAGGACACCGGACCTCCAGGACCGAGATTGGTGACCCCTGATCTAGAGTTTATAATGCTCAAAACGAAAAAAGTTATAGATGCTTAAATAAACAGCGCTTTATGGTTTTCTGGGGAGTCTAACAGTATACCAGTACAGAAATTTAATTATGAAATGTAAAATAACATGGTCATCATTATATAAATAATAATAACCGTTGAAGTAAAACATATTAGCCCATATTAGTCTTGTGATTTAAAAAAAAATTAAATATTTTTTTCTTCTGGAGAATTTTATTTCGCCTAGAATAAAAGCAGTTCTTAATTTTTTAAACCCATTTTAAGGTCAATATTATTCGCCCCCTTAAGCAATATTAGTTTTGGATTGTCTCCAGAACAAACCACTGTTATACAATGACTTGCCTAATTACCCGAACTTTACCCTAATTAACCTAGTTAAGCCTTTAAATGTCACTTTAAGCTGAATACTAGTATCTTGACAAATATCTAGTCAAATATTATGTGCTGTCATCATGGCAAAGAGAAAATAAATCAGTTATTAGAAATGAGTTATTAAAACTATTATGATTAGAAATGTGTTGAACAAAATCTTCTTTCTATTAAACAGAAATGGGGAAAAAAATATACAGGGGGGCTAATAATCATATCATGAAAGCCTATCACTGTGTTTTGTGTGTTTTTGTGTTTATAAGATATGATATAGTTCTGTAATATCACACAAACAAGAGCGATCCATCACAGATGTGCTATTGATTTCATACAGCAGTTCGACAGACAGTAAGGTGTTATTGGAGTGTTTCATTTTAGACTCAATTGCCTTGTTTCTTTTGTTGTTATTGTTGTTGGAGAAATTAATTTCACACAAAGCAGGAGTATTTGTGCTTCTCAGAGCAAGTAACAATGCAGTGGATTTAAGATTCTGCCCAAAACTGGTTTATTTTAGATGAGTGTTTGTACAATTGATTTTATGAATATTACAGCTATTAGTTTCATGAAAATCTGTACTGTAATTAATACAATGTAAATTAATAAAGCCATTAAACGTTGAATTGTTTATTACAAGTGTCACAACAAATTTGGAATAATTTATGTTTATGTTACTTTAACAGAATAAGTTACACTTATTTTTATTTTATTTACAACTTTTTTTTTAAACCAATATCCAAATAAAAGGAGTCAAGTTTTGTACTCAGCTGCTCTTGCGAGTGAAAATAAATAATATTTAAAATAATAAATATTTTTTTAATGTCATTTTCAGATGAAATTTGCATTTCTAAGTGAATGAGCTTTTAATAAAATGTTGTTTTAATGTCATATTTTCTGATATATCTCTCAAATGATGTTTACCAGAGCAAGGAATTTTTCACAGTATTTCCTATAATATTTTTTCTTCTTATTCGTTTTATTTCGGCTAGAATAAAAGCAGTTTTTAATTTTTTAAAAATCATTTTAAGGTCAATATTATTCGCCCCCTTCAGCAATATTAGTTTTGGATTGTCTCCAGAACAAACCACTGTTATACAATGACTTGCCTAATTACCCGAACTTTACCCTAATTAACCTAGTTAAGCCTTTAAATCTCACTTTAAGCTGAATACTAGTGTCTTGAAGAATATCTAGTCAAATATTATGTGCTGTCATCATGGCAAAGAGAAAAGAAATCAGTTATTAGAAATGAGTTATTAAAACTATTATGATTAGAAATGTGTTGGCTAATGGAGTGTATTTTTCTGTGTTTTCAGATGGAGTATGAGTGCTGAGCGGTGGAGAACGACCGATCGCTGACATTTACTTCTTCTTCACAATCTCTACACTTCTACTGCGTCTTCAGGAGCCAAGATGGCTGCTTCACTGTGGAAACGTTCGCTAGTGTTCGGACTGTTGCTAACTGTGATATTTCTACAACCTTCAGAAGGTAAGAGCATCTCTCTCGTGTGCAATGCATTATGGTTCTTCTCTGGGGTGACTTTTCTCAGTTTTTCAGCATCTAGTCATTTAGTTAGCATTTAGTAATTTAGTTAGTTATTTAGTTAGTTAGCATTTGCTAGTTTAGTTAGTTAGCTTTAAGTTAGCGTTTAGTAATTCAGTTAGCATTTAGTAATTCAGGTAGTTAACATATATGTTTACATTTAGTCATTTTAGTTATCATTTAGTAGCTAATTTAGTTAGCATTTCGTAATTTATCTAGTTTACCCTGCTGAAAAAAGCAGCTTAAACCAGCCTAGGATGGTTGGCTGGTTTTAGCTGGTCGACCAGCCTGGTTTTAGAGGGGTTTTGGCCATTTCCAGGTTGGTTTCCAGTCATTTCAAGCTGGAAAATGACCAGCTAAAACCAGCTTGACCAGCTTGGTTTAAGCTGGACATAGCTGGTTTTGGCTGGGCTCACAGCCTGGCTAGGCTGGTCAAGCTGGTTTTAGCTGGTCATCTCCCATCCTGACCAGCTAAGACCAGGCTGGAAATGGCCAAAACCCCTCTGAAGCCAGGCTGGTCGACCAGCTAAAACCAGCCAACCAGCTTAGGCTGGTTTAAGCTGGTTTTTTTCAGCAGGGTAGTTAGTTAGCATTTAGTAGTTAAGTTATTTATTTAGTTAGCTTTGTTAACATTTAGTAATTTAGTGAGTTAGCATTTAGTAATTCTGTTACTTTGTTAGCTTTTAGTTAACATTTAGTAATTTAGTTAGGATTTAGTTGTCATTTAGTTAGCATTTAGTAAGCATTTTGTCATTTAGTTAATTATAATTTTATTAGTTTAGTTAGTTAGCATTTGTTAATTTAGTTAGCATTTAGAAAGTTTGTAAATTAGCATTAGTAATTTAGTTAGTTAGCATTTAGTTAGCATTTAATAATTTAGTTCGCATTTAGTAATTTAAGCTGTCCGTGTGTAATTCGCAAACTTTTAATTCGCTTAACCTGCTATTTTGTGCAGCCCTAATGTGTATTTTAGAGGAGCGCATGTACTTTGCTGCCGAGTGGATCCTGAAGCTGTATGAATGTGGGTTTTCCAGTATTTCTGCAGGACTGTAGTAGAGTATGAGTGATTGACGTCTGCTTTTCAAATGCTTCAGCGTCTGCATATTTTTGTAAGCGCTCGCTGTTTGTGCTTTCTATTTTTATAACTCACATTTGCAGCGGTGCAGCCGTAGACAGATCTGTGTGTGCATTAACTCGCTCTCCAATCAGACGCGTTTCTTTCTTAACTCTGCACTCTTGTTATAAAAGCACAATTTAGACATGATGATAATAAAGAGTCTGCAATGCACTGTCAGTACACACAGATTTCGCCATCACATGCATCATAAATGCCTGCCGTGGAATCGTTTCCAGCCAAACTGCATGGAGTTTTTGTTGTTGTCTTGTTTTAGCTTTCAGTAGCTCAGTCTGAATCAGTGTGTGTGACACCGATATCAGGGTATTATCACTGCGCTGTCATGGGAAAAGCATCCACAAATGTCCACATTCAGAGATATGATTTCTCCATCTTCAACCTCCGTCCAGTCATGCACGAAACAAGAAAAGCCGTATCTCCAGTAGCAGAACGCCTCTCAAAACACCACCTCTGCGCTTTGCCATCTGGATTATATTAGTGAATTAATTTCCATTGATTCTCCAGAAATGTCTTGTTTGTCGGGAGTCTGTTAGCAAGCGCTTTGCCGACTGCTAACTACTGCTTCTCTTGCCAATCGGAGGACTTAAAAACATTTTTTTCCTTCAAGATGAGGTTATATCCTTGCCTGAAATACGCCTCAATAATGAGCTGACACACAATCAGGTTTTATATGAAGTCTTAAAGGGACGGTTCACGCAAAAATTGTTAGCGTTTACATCAATTGAAATAATGAACTTAAAGGGACGGTTCACGCAAAATCTTTATCGTTTGCTTCAATTGAAATAGCGAGCTTAAAGAGACAGTTCACGCAAAAATTGTTATCATTTACTTCAATTGAAATAACGAACTTAAAGGGACGGTTCACGCAAAAATTATCATTTACTTCAATTGAAATATTGAACTTAAAGGGACGGTTCACGCAAAAATT
>CAIGQV010016226.1:1494464-1509184 GCA_903798115.1 Danio jaintianensis | reverse complement strand
GAAGAACTGGACAGAAGAGAGGGAGAACTGGAGAGAAGAAAGGAAGACCTGGACAGAAGAGAGAGAAAACTGGAGCGAAAAAATGAAGAACTGGACAGAAGAGAGAGAGAACTGGGTGGAAGAAAAAGACGTGACAGCAAAGAAAAGCCTCCTGACAGTAAGAAATTTGTCTTTAATGTACATTTCAATGAATGTGAATACAACAAACTTACGACAAACAGTTTAGTTTTAAAGACACATTGCAATAAATATGTTACATTATGCAACTAGCAGGCAACATTTTACCTAAGAATTTAAATAGTTGGTACACTTTTGAATTATTTTCTGATAAAATTGTTTTCTAGCCTCTCTTTCCTGTTTGTCTGCTCCTAAGTACTAAGATTTTCACTCACTTTGCATTAAATTCTCCACTGTCCTGATAGTGTCAAAGATAATAATGTCAGTGCTATATTCACATTTAAATGACTACACTACTAATACAACATATTCCTTAAAAAAGACACTACACCAAAAAACACAATCTGCCTGTTTTTCTTTCCTGTACTGTTTGAGGCTCTTCGTTTTTAGGGTTTTAGGGTTGTTTTTTACTTTCTGTTTTAGGGTTGAACTGCAATATGAAATATGCTTTATTTCTGTTATTCACTCTTTTAAATGGTTTCGATACCGCCGCTCCCTCTCCTTATTCAGTTTCTAACGTTAGCCTGCTTATTTGCGGCCAGAGGTGGGTAGAGTATCCAAAATCTATACTATATCTGATGAAAAAATTACTCAAGTAAATAGTTACTAGTTACTTTTCATTATATATATATATATATATACACACACACACACACACACACAGTTGAAGTCAAAATTGAAGTCAAAATTATTTGCCCTCCTGTGAATTTCTTTTCTTTTTCAAGTATTTCCCAAATGATGTTGAACAGATTCAGGAATTTTTCACAGTATTTCCTATAATATTTTTTCTTCTGGAGAAAGTCTTATTTGTTTTATTTCAGCTAGAATAAAAGCAGTTCTTAATTTTTTAAACCCAATATTATTCGCCCCCTTAAGCAATATTTGTTTTGGATTGTCTACAGAACAAACCACTGTTATACAATTGTAACTTGAGGGCGCTGGACAACGGAGTTAAGGATCCACGTGCAGTACTTTATTACACAGAGAATGATCACAATCAGGAGCAAACGGGGGCAAACAGGGAAATTCAGAAGCATAGTCAGATAACAAGCAAATAGTCGATACAGGCGGCAGGCAGGATAAACAATAAAACAAAGCAAGGGGTCAAAACACAGAGAGAATAAACCAGGAAATGCTTTGTAATGTCACAGGGTATGTACCAACAAGACTCCGCAATGTCTGTGAGTGTGTGTGCTGTTTATATGGTCCATGTAATCAGCCTCGAGTAGCTCCCAGCTGTGCGTGCGTGCGTGCGTGATCAATGGAGAACCGGGACTGGTGTGTATGTGTGGTGCCTGAAGGGAGTTGTAGTTCATATAGTGGCAGAATTGTAGTCCAAGTGAAAGTGAATGTTCTCCAGCGATCTATGAGGGTTAAATCGCTGGTAATTGTGACAACAATGACTTGCCTAATTACCCTACCATTAACCTAGTTAAGCCTTTAAATGTCACTTTAAGCTGAATACGAGTGTCTTGAAAAATATCTAGTCAAATATTATGTGCTGTCATCATGGCAAAGAGAAAAGAAATCAGTTATGAGTTATTAAAACAATTGTTTAGAAATGTGTTGAAACAGATATTGGGGAAATAAATATTCAGGAGGGCTAATAATTCTGAATTCAATGTATATATAGATCAGGGGTGGCCAAAGTTTTTCCTATAAAGGGCCAAAAACTTGATTGAGGGCTGTGGGCCGAATATACGTATATAAAACCATATTACAATAAATTTGCCAAGGGGAATTTGCTAATTTATTCAATAATATTAAAAACTATGTATAGAAAATGTTGCTTTTAATCATATTAACTAATCCAGCATCATTTTTTTACATTTTATAATGAACTTATTACTGTACAAACGTAAACAATCCCATTTATAACACGATGGAGTTCAATGCTGAATACACTAGTCGAGCTGTTCCTGCCTTCACCTTGATTTGTTTGCAGATGACTTGTGCATTGTCCTCTATCTGTCAAGTGACAGTCTTTACAGTTTAAAAGTCTAATTCATTTACAACATTTAATTGAGTCAGTTCAGTTCTTTGTAGCTCAGCAATAAAACAAAGAAACAAAAGGTTATGCTAAATTCGAAATGACGATCTCTGTCAAAAGCATTCACCCCAACCCAGCCACCTCCCCATCATTCTCCCTCTCTTTTCAGATGGGACGGTGGGCCAAATCAAAGGTTACCATGGGCCAACTTCAGGCATCTACTTTGAGCATCTCTGATCTAGATGGTTTATGTGCATTGTTGACTTTTTTAACTGTACAAATAAGAAATAAAACATTTATATCAAAGTATTATATTGGTGACAGAGCTCTCAATGGCTCTCTGTCTTCTTTGATTAAATGTGTGAACGCCCACACACACACACACAGCAGCTTCCGCAGTTAAGTATATCTGAAACAAACCAGATATCGAGGCTACTTTGATAATGCGTGCACATAACAAACACGAGTACAAAGGATTATGCTAAATTTCCTCGAAAATGCAATCATACATGCTGAATGAGGAGCTTTATTTACATTCAAGCTGGGCAGCTAGATTGGGATATACAGTATTAGGCTTTTAGAAATATGTTTGTACATTTGCACAGCCTGATAAAACTACATGGTAACTTAAAAGGGAAACAAGCAGCTTTGTAAGGCAGAAAAAAGCAAATAAAAGTCAATGGACCTGGATGGCTCAGTTGGCGTTTCTGTGTGGAATTTGCATGTTCTCCCTGTGTTGGCGTGGGTTTCCTCTGGGTGCTCCAGTTTCCCCCACAGTCCAATAGGGGAATTGATTAACTAAATTGGCCGTAGTGTATGAGTGTGTGTGTGAATGAGTGTGTATGGATGTTGCGGCTGGAAGGGCATCTGCTATGTAAAACATATGCTGGATAAGTTGGTGGTTCATTCCGCTGTGGCGACCCCTGATTAATAAAGGGACTAAGCTGAAGGAAAATGAATGAATGAATGAAAATCAATGGAAGTGAATGAGTCCAGGAGTCTCAACACATTTAAAGGGATAGTTCATCTAAAAAAAGAAAATTCTGTCATTATTTACTCACCCTCGTCTTGTTCAAAACCAGTTTGAGTTTTTTTGATCTGTCGAACACAAATGGAGATATTTTGAAGAATCAAAAGTTGCTAATTTATTGGCTAGGAACTGGTGTAATAATCAAGGAACCATGGCTTCAGCAGGCGCAACGATATTGTGCTGCGCTATTATCTAGTTATCTAGACTATTTTCAGCTGCTGCGTAATATCATTGCGCCTGCTTCAGCCATGGTACAGCTGTAACTTAACAAAGGTTGTTGTCCTCATACTGCCCCCTAGTGTTCACGTTATCCAGAAACGCCAGTCAAACGTATTTATAAGTACATTTTTGTGGTTTTCACTGTGCCTTTGTTGCAAATTTCTATCATTACACCTGCTTCAGCTATGGTACGATAGTAAATGAACAAAAAGTATTGTCCTCATACTGCCCCCTAGTGTTCATTTTACCCAGAAATGCCAGTCAAACATATTTATAAGTACTTTTTTGCTGTTTTCACTGAGCCTTTGTTGAAAATTTCTATCATTGTGCCTGCTTCAGACATGGTATTGCAGTAAATGAACTAAAGTTGTTGTCCTCATACTGACCCATAGTGTTCATGTTATCCAGAAACGCCAGTCAAACGTATTTATAAGTACATTTTTGCTGTTTTAATTGAGCCTTTCTTGCAAATTTCTATCATTGGGCCTACTTTAGCCGTGGTACAACAGTAAATGAACAAAATGTCCTGTCCTCATACTGCCCCCTAGTGTTCATTTTACCCAGAAACGACCAGTCAAACGTATTTATAAGTACATTTTTGCTGTTTTCACTGAGCCTTTGTTGCAAATTTCCAACAGTATGTATTCGGGTCAGCTGTTTCCTACTGCATTCACATGGTTTCTCTGATTTGTTTGGTTGATTCGGTCTGAAATTGACCTATGAACAGCACCACAGAAATAAAAAAAAAGTTCTCAAGTATTCATATTCATAAAGGGTGTTTTGAAACTCCTTTTGAGTTTTTTATATGCCCTATCAAAAAAACCCTCTGCATTGGCCTTGAGTAAGAATTAATGAAATTTCTTTTTTGCAAAATTAATATTTTTGCCCTGGTTAGCCCAAAGCAGCGCTGTCTGGTGGTTAACGTCTAGTATGTGTAAGCATTAATAAAGCCTTTTCAGTGTTGTAGAACATGATGCAAGGAAGGTGCAATTAACAAAAACGATACGAGATGTCTTTATGTAGAGGCGAATACTCACAAGCTTCACGGACATAAAACAGCTCGAGTGGGCTGGGGAAAGGTCATGTAAGATCCCAAAAGCCCTGAAGCCAAGAAATCCAAGAACAAACTGGTGTGTCGAACATAATCAGACCAAAGGGAAGCTAGTTTACAGCTCATTTCAGCACTCAGAGACAGCAGGTCAAAGTGAACTTTACAAAAATCTAAATCAAAATATGCTTTGGCTGGTAAACGCACTTGATTCTTTTGCAATTCATTTAGTTGAAATGTTTGTTTTTAGCAAGGCCAATTAATTAACCATTAATTAACCTAATTGTGCTTGGATTTTTCAGGTGTAACAATCGCACACAATGTGTCGTCAACACAGGCTCAGACGTCTTTCCAGATCCGTGTCCTGGGACCTACAAGTATCTCGAGGTCCAGTATGAGTGTGTGCCATACAGTAAGTAATCTTACAAACATCTTCAATTACTACGTTACTTGACTGTCTATCTATCTAATAACATCATGTAATTTCCTGTGGAATACAACCATTAAAATAGAAAGGAAATCCTAAACGGTGTGTTTTGTGAATAAGTAATAGCCCCCCATGCACCTATAATGAAGCATTTATGTAAATCTGCACTGTAAACTGTAAAAGCCTAATCCTAACTCCGAAGCTCAGTTCCAGAACACAGTGAGCCATCTCATTTGCTGCTGCCTACGTAGACAGCGACGCGGGGTAACACACACAAATGATCTAACAATGTTTGTCTGGATGAAAGTTTCAGAACAACACTTTCTTATCGGAGAAAAGTAAAACACAGCATTATTTAGACCACAGTGTGGCATGTTTTGAGTGCAAGGCTTTCAAATGTTGTCTATATAGAGTAGACAGCTCATTAGGATTTGGAACGGAGCCACTGTTTGCTTGTGCTTTAGCTTTTTGCCATTGTCATTAGTGAAGCGTTCTCATTTTGTGTTTACTATCTTCAGCTCATCTTTGGAGATTTATTTTTGTCCAGTTTTGCAGCTACATGTTTGGGTGGATGAAACCATTGTGTTGTCATCTCTTCCAGAGAAGCTTTGTGTCTCTTTTAATGACAAACTTCTCGTTTTCAGAGTCTTGTTGGAGAACTGAATGCATTCACGAGGATCTGAAATCTTTAAATATATGTATATGGATTCTGGAAGTCACTGGCAAATAGTTCTTCCTCTGTGTGTTTTTCAATACTTTTTTACTTTGTAGGTTTAAGATTAAATGAAGGCTTTTCCCGCTTTGGGACACACATGCTTTTTATTCAGCAGGGGTGCATTAAAAATGGAACAAAAGTGACAGTAAAGACTTTTTTTATGTTGAAAACGAAGATTTCCATTTCAAATAAAACCTACTCTTTTGAGCATTTTATTCAAAGTAACCTAAAAAGTAGATTCTTTTTATTGCAATATTATAAAGCACTGCATTATTATTGATAAAATATGTCTAATCAGCATATTAGGATGATTTCTGAAGAGTCATGTGACGCTGAAAACTGGAGTTAAGATACTGGAATTTCAGTGTATGAGTGTGTGTGTGTGTGAGTGTGTATGGGTGTTTCCCAGTACTGGGTTGGAGCTGGAAGGGCATCCGGTGTGTAAAACATATGCCGGAATAGTTGGCGATTCATTCCGCTGTGGCGACCCCAGATTAATAAGGGGACTAAGCCGAGAAGAAAATGAATGAATGAATATTTATGTTTTACAAACTAAATCTACATGTACATATATTTAATTTCTTTACTTTTGTATTTTATGTTTTATTGTATTTATACACACATACACATAAATATATACAGAACACATGTATATTTTATGTAAATGTACATTTTTATCTGGGATGCGATTAAGCATTTGACAGCATTAATATGAGCATATTGCACAGCCCTACTTTAAATCACATGAATAAATTATATTTTAAACTATGCTCAAAATAGTTGCAAGATTTTTTTAATTGAATTGATGCAACTTTTTGTTTTGCCAATGTGATTTCATGAGTAATTCTGGTGTATTTTACATTGAGTATGGTTTTACCGAACATACAGATTCTTAAGTTTACGAACACACTATACATACAGTAATGGCACACAAAATTACATCCGTGCAGCTTTACAGGATTTTATTATCACATCGACTCATACTTTATTGAATTATGCACTGAAAAAAAAATATTCTTTGGATTTACTCAATTTTTTTATGGTAAGTGGTTGCAAACAATTTATATGGGCTGAATTTAAACAAACAAATTAAGTTGAACATTACTAAATTCAATGTGTGTTTAAATTCAGCCCATATAAATTGTTTGCAACCACTTACCTTGAGTAAATCCAATAAATAATTTGCCTGTCATGATGTTATATTTGTAAATATTGACATTTTTGAGCTGGAAATATTTAATAATGTTACATTAGCAATGTTTCAGTATGTACAAATTGTATGCACATATTTTTTTAAGCTGTAAATGTTATGCATCAGTGCCTATGTTTGTACAACAAGACCAGGTTGAATCAGTAATCCTCCTTTCATTAAACAGGTTACAGTGTTTGTGCAGTAATATAATATTCACGATCCAGTCATTGAGTTTGTTGTTAAAAATAACAGCTTCTCTTTTTCAGCATTCCTGGAAGAAAATCTGAAATGTATATTATTGTATGCATCATGTTACACTTGTCAAAATGAATGCATTTCCAATTGTGATCACATTTGAACAAAAAGATATACTTTAAATGATTGGAAATTAGCAGTCGAAAGAGAAAACGTTGGGTCACGCTTTATTTTAAGGTATCATTCTTGCTATTAATGTACCTTTAACTATGACTTTTAGGTCTGTAAACTCTTAATTTGCTGCTTATTAATAGTTAGTAAGGTATTAGTTAAGATTGTGCTTTATAAGTACTAATATATTAATAACAGGCAGGTATTAAACTAGTAGTTAATAGTGAGAATTGGTACTTATTAGGGGTGTGACGAGATCTCGGGCTACGAGACTAAATTGTGACAAGATTTCTCGTCGAGGTGAAAAGTTGTCTCGTTAGTTGTGATGTTATAATGTAGTGTGAGGGTGAATTTAGCATTAAAGATTGGAGGCAGGATTGGATTTGAACCGCAAATCAAGTGCTTTGCACACACCTGGCAACTCGGGCTGCCTCTGAGTTGCACGTCACTCATTTTCTTGGGCGGGTGTGACGCAAGTCCTTTTTTCACCAGATTTCAAAGGTTGCCGTGTCCAAAAGCAAAGGCTGCTACAACTGCAATCACACACATTAACCATGCGATGGAAACGCACTTTAGATGTGCTTAAGGTCATTTAAAGTCATTGCCTATTGCTGTTTTGTTTATTATGTCCGTACTGCTTGTTTGTATCTTCTCTGTAAAGCACTTTATGCGGCCCTGTGGCCGTTTGGAAACGTGCTATATAAATAAATCGAACTTGAACTTGAATAATCGTCATAAACACAAATCAAATTAAGATGTGAAATATTCCTATTTTTTTAAATTAATGAAGTGATGTACAGACATGTAAACTCCGTAATCAAACTATTACCGTCGTGTAGGACTTTTAGCTGCATTTTGCGACAGGATAGTCCACATACACGCGGCTGTTTGACACTATTCGCTGCACCTACCGAGTCAGTAAAGCACCACAGACACACACATCTCCTCTGAGTGCACACACACACAGTGAACTCCTGGAGAGACACACACCCGTCATCATCGCCATCATTTATGTCGTCCAGAAAAAACTGAAGTTTTCTTTTCATTCGGCGTGTGGTATCAAATTCCAGTAAAGCAGCTCTCTCCTATCAGTCCATATTTCATACTCGCATCCAGTAGCTCAGAGTTTGTCCAGAGTTTATAGCAAAATATTTAGCAGTGTTTGCATGTCCTTTATCAAGTCATGTCGAGCTTTATTGTCATTCCGCTACATGTGTGGACATACATTTATTCATTTTCTTTTCGGCTTGGTCCCTTTATTAATCTAGGGTTGCCACAGCGGAATGAACCGCCAACTTATCCAGCATATGTTTTACACAGCGGATGCCCTTCCAGCTGCAACCCATCACTGGGAAAACATCCATACACACTTATTCACACACATACACTACAGACAATTTAGCTTACCCAATTCACCTATAGCGCATGCCTTTGGAAACCGGAGCACCCGGAGGCAAACTCCACAGAGAAATGCCAACTGACCCAGCCAGGCCTCGAACCAGCGACCTTCTCGCTGTGAGGCGATCGTGCTACCCACTGCGCCACCGTGACGCTCGTGTGGACATACAGAGGAACGAAATGTCGTGTCTTGCAGGACAACGGTGCTACATAGATTAATCATAAATACAAAGACAACACTGGACATAAGAGCTATTTTAAAAAACCTATGCATAACTAACATATACTATAAGATAAAATATGGCATAATTCATTCAAATAGAAGTAAAATAACATTCATTACAAGTAGTTTTAAAAAATTGTTTTGCATTTTGTGATTTTTATTTTTTTTATATATATATTTTTTCAGTTGAATAAAAATCTATTTTACATTCATATATTTAATCCTTGAGGATTCCAAAAAATAATATAAAAATCTCATCACGTCTCGTTCTCCTGATCCCAATCTCATGCCTCATGGAGTAAGCATCTCGTCACACCCCTAATACTTATAAAGTATGATCTTAACTACTACCGTACTACCTAACTATTAATAAGCAGTTTATTAAGCTAAAAGTCATAGCTAACGGTTCATTAATCGCGCAAATTATACCTTAAAATAAAGCGTGACCCAACATTTTCTTTGGACCGCTATTTTCCAATCAATTAAAGTATGTGGAGCATGTAACATTCTTATTCTTTTTGTTCGAATGTGATTACAACAATTGTAATGTAAACGATAATGTAATGTAAACAACTTTATAAGTAGTAATATATTAATAATAGGCAGGTAATAAACCAGTAGTTTATAGTGAGATTTGGTACTTAGAGGTCAGTCTATTTTTATGCTTTTGATGAAGTAGCATTCAACTTAAGGTCCCTTTAGACCAGTGTTTCTCAACCACGTTTCAGGAGGAACACCAACACTGCATGTCTCCTTTGTCTGTCACACTAATTACAGGTCTTTCAATCTCTGCTAATGAGCTGATGATCTGAATCAGGTGTGTTTGGTTAAGGAGACATGGGAAATGTGCAAAGCTGGTGCTCCTGCATGAACGGTGTTGAGAAACACTGCTTTAGACCATGTGCCGGACCGTTTCGCTGGTGATGTCTTTAAATAAAAAAATATTTAGGCCTATTTAATTATTTATTTATTATTTATGTACAATAATTAAGACATAAAATGAAAAAGTAAAATATAATCAACAAAGAAAATGTAAAGGAAAACTGTAAATGAAAAAGCCCATTTATTGGCTGTTTTAGTCCTGTCACTTTAACATAACAAACACTGTACATCTCTCTATATTTAGGCTAAAACAGCTTTATTTATTTATTTATTTATTTATTTATTTAAGTTTGTACTTTCATTTTAGTTCATTTAGTTTATTTCTTTAGTTTTAATTTAATTAAGTTTACAATGATGATAAAGCTTAACAAGTTTATAAAGATTTATGAAGGAATTATAATGCTTTGTTTCGTTATTCCATCTTCATTTACAAGTAGTGGGGTATTTACAGCTAATTTATATTTCTGTCTGTTTGCATCCCGTCCCTTTGTGCCCCCTGGCAGCATTGTCGCAAACTGCTGTTACACCTAAAGACATTTTCTTAATCCCCTACGCCCCATTCACACGGGGCGTCAACGCTTCCTTATCACTTTGAATGGGTGACGTCAAGCGTTGCCAAACTGAATTGTGGATCCGTCGGCGCCGCTTCAGCGGTGTTGCTCGCTGCAGAAGTTGGGAATTTCTCAACTTTTCAAGCGCCAACGGAAGCATCAGCCAATCAAATCACTGTATGCAAATACCCCAGCTCAGACAGTAGCCGATTGCAGACTAATTTCTTTGGCTGACACTGCTATGACGATCACGTCAGGCCCAACTTCAGACACGCCCTCCGTCAAGCGCTGAAGCCCCATGTGAATCGGGCGTTAGTCCCGGTGCGACGACACACGCGGTGGTAGTGGTCATTTTGAACTGTCACCCGCTGTAAATGAAGTGTTGCCAAACATTGTGTTCTTGCACCCCTAAAGAAAAGTTTTATTATCTCATAGCTTGTTGTCCTCTAATCTCTAACTTCTCTCTTTGTCTTTAGGTGTCCACTAATAATTAATTCCACTTATTTTCAGCAATGCAGCTGTTGTACCTAAGTGTTTTGCTCTGAAGAGTTGTGCTAATTCCCGTCGGAGGGTCTCTCTTCTTTGACATAAACGTATTGCCCTGTGTTTTGCAAATGTACCTTTTTATTTTGGGCTGGAGTGTCTATTCTAATCGTTTCTTTCCCTTGACGCTCTTTTCCATTCTCTCGTTTTTTTTTTCTTCACCGCTCAAAATAGAAGTGGAGCAAAAAGGTAAATGACTGCTCTGGCTCTCAGTGCTCAGCTCCTTGTTTTGTGTTGTATGGTTTTGAACCCTTCACACTCTGCTCCCCCTCCCCACCCCATCGTTTACATGATTTCAAGATGGACAAGAAAATAAGTTGAGAATGTATTGGGTTTGCTACGGTTTATACTGTATCCATTTTATTAAGGTGATGTATGTAAGTGTTTCAGTGGTAAAAGACTTCCCAGTTTAATGTGCGGAGCCAACTATAATTAAGCTGCTTATCATACACTGAATAAAATGCAAACAATTTATATGGGCTGAATTTAAACAAACATTCAATTGAATAATGTTCAACTTCATTTGTTTGTTTACATTCAGCCCATACGTTGTTTGCAACCACTTACCTTAAAAATGTTTAGTAAATCCAATAAATTATTTTTATTTTCAGTGTAGGAATGAGCCAGACGGACATAAAACTATGGTCTCACTTTATTTTAATGTACAATTCACGCTATTAACTAAGCATTAACTAAGTGTTTTAGCTCAATAAACCCCTAATTAGCTGCTTATTAATAGTTAGTAGGTAGTAGGTACACTGAAGAAAAAAAAAAAGATTTGTTGGATTTACTAAGGTAAGTGGTTGCGAATAATTGATAAGGGCTGAATTTAAACAAACAATTTAAGTTGAACTTTACTAAATTTAATTAGTTTAAATTCAGCCCTTATCAATAGTTTGCAAGCACTTACCTTAAAAATGTTTAGTAGATCCAATGAATGATTTTTTTTCCTCAGTGTAGTTGTTTCCCTGGAAAGTGTAAATGATTTTAGGTTATCGGTACATCTCATTTTGCCAACTCAGTCATTTATAGTGTGTTTTGTTTTTAAGACAGGGAAAACCGGTTTTGAGAAACCTGTTTGGAAACACTTTGGCATTTGGTGGCTGAACAACTTCTCTTAAACCCTCCTGTTGACTTACGGGTCAGAAAAATAACCCTAAACTTTTTTTTTTAATCTCGTAATTTTGTGATTTTTTTTTTTTTTTCTTCTAAAATGACCCCAAACATTAGAAAAAAATGAATCATTTTCTATTACCATATGTTCATGAAGTCTGTAGACATTTAGGGTACATTGGTTGTCCTTTGGGTCAATTTTGACCCACCAGTTTGACACAATTTGTGTTTAATATTTACAAAATTATCTTATTTGTTACACCACCAACATAGAGTGTTAACCAAGTGTTTGTACTACAAAATAAAGATATAACAATCACTATTATTAAAAATAGAGCACGTACAGACATATATTTCTGAAGGTTTCAAAATTTAAATCAGAAACAGAAAGAAACTACTCTCGACTTCGTACTCTGAGAGAAACCGAAAGTAAAACTGAACCGCATATACAGTTGAAGTCAAAATTATTCGCCCTCCTGTGAATTTTCTTTTCTTTTTTAAATATTTCCCAAATGATGTTGAACAGATTCAGGAATTTTTCACAGTATTTCCTATAATATTTTTTCTTCTGGAGAAAGTCTTATTTGTTTTATTTCGGCTAGAATAAAAGCAGTTCTTAATTTTTTAAACCCCATTTTAAGGTCAATATTATTAGCCCCCTTAAGCGATATTTGTTTTGGACTGTCTCCAGAACAAACCACTGTTATACAATGACTTCCCTAATTACCCTAACTTTACCCTAATTAACCTAGTTAAGCCTTTAAATGTCACTTTAAGCTGAAGACTAGTGTCTTGACTAATATTATGTGCTGTCATCATGGCAAAGAGAAAAGAAATCAGTTATTAGAAATGAGTTATTACAACTATTAGGATTAGAAATGTGTTGACAATCTTCTTTCTGTTAAACAGAGATTGGGGTAAAAATATACACAATTCTGACTTCAACTGTATAGTGTAGTACCTTAAATGTCTAGTAAATGCCCCCTGGGTTAAAGTACAATCTAAGACACTCCTTGACATAGTTGGTTCATGTACAGCAAACTGCGGTTTCATTTTATTTGGCTTTTTCCTTCCGATGGCGCCTCTGGCCACATGATATTGATGGGAGAGAGAGGCCAACTATCTGTAGCCATCTGCATGTGACATATGCTATTCACCACATACTTTGCATTTGTGACCAGTTTAACACCCACCCAGAGACGGGTGCGTTTGGCCTCGCTCTCCTATAAACGAAGACGCTTCCCTTTGGCTTTCATCCTATATCTGTCCTGAACAGCATCGCCATCCTGTTCCCTTGACCTGCGTGTCCTTTCCTCCCGCCTCTCATCAATTCTCTCCTCAGACATGATCCATGTATGTGTGTTTACTCTCCAAGGTATGGCTTTTTTTAATTGTGACCAATCCAACAAAATCCCGCCCGTCATTTCTGTTGATGTAAACGAACCGTGGCTTGTATTGTAGCTCCTCCAGAATTGAATGTTACCTGTCCATCAGCGTTGTTGTTTCTTCTCTCTCATCGTTTTTTCATTTACAGGACTTTTTTGCTGTTTGTGTTTGCTATCCTCTTTTTCCCCCCCCCCCCCCGTCTTGTGTGTAAACTTGTTTGAGAACAATCTCAGGGAGCAAAGGCCAACCTCAAATCAGTGTTAACCTCTTTGTTTTTTCTTTCGACTATGCACGCTACACCAGTTTTGACACTGCCAGATTGATATTGTGTTAAATTAGGCTTTGAAATATGTGTTTTACTTATACACACACTCAAAAAAGTGACTTGTTCAAGCTACTTATTTAAAATGAGTTGAAACAACACAATTCTTAAGTTTTTTGGGGGGAAACGATCCACTTAAATTTGTAAAAATGATTAAGTTAACTTAATCGATTGGTGAAGAAGTTGTATGGAACTCAGAATTGTGTACATTGTTGAATACATGGGATTGCACATTGCTAGTCCATCGTCTAACTCTACTTCTTGCCTCTTGACCTTTTTCCCCACCCAGTTTTTATTTGCCCCGGGACTCTGAAAGCAGTAGGAGATCCGACCCTTGAGTTTGAGGCTGAACAGCAGTCTGGAGCTTGGTGCAAAGACCCCCTGCAGGCCGGGGACAAGATCTACTTCATGCCTTGGACTCCGTATCGTACTGACACTCTCATTGAGTACGCATCACTGGACGATCTACGAAGTGGTCGACAAACGACTACATACAAGCTTCCACATCGTGTTGATGGAACTGGTTTTGTAGCCTACGACGGAGCCATCTTTTTCAACAAGGAACGCACTCGAAATATAGTCAAGTTTGACTTGAGGACTCGAATAAAGAGCGGGGAGGCTATAGTGGCCAGTGCCAATTATCACGACACCTCCCCGTATCGTTGGGGCGGCAAAACAGACATTGATTTAGCAGTGGATGAACGAGGACTATGGGTGATCTACGCTACCGAGCAGAATAATGGACGTATTGTTCTCAGCCAACTCAATCCATATACTCTACGCTTTGAAGCCACGTGGGAAACCGTCTATGATAAACGCTCCGCCTCCAATGCCTTCATGGTGTGCGGTGTACTGCATGTGGTGCGTTCAACCTACGAGGAGAATGAAAGCGAGGCTAGTAAGAGCCAAATCGACTATGTGTACAACACCAAACTGGGGCAAGGGGAGTACGTTAATATACTCTTCCCGAACAAGTATCAGTACATCGCCGCTGTGGATTACAACCCGAGGGATAACCAGCTGTATGTGTGGAATAACTTTTACATTCTTCGATACAATCTGGAGTTCGGGCCACCGGATCCTGATGAAGGTAAGATCTCTCTCTCTCTCTCTCTCTCTCTCTCTCTCTCTCTCTCTC